>WJFF01000005.1:290831-312141 GCA_011800825.1 Fonsecaea pugnacius | reverse complement strand
CAATGTAAGAGACAGATACCGCCTCGCCTGAAACGCCCCCGCTGATGGATGAAAAGTCGCCCGCCCTGACCACATCGTCTGGATCCTTGTATGCCCTTGGACTGTCGTGCATCGAGGCGTCATGCTTCGAGGAACCATCCACCTGAGCCGGACTCTGAAGAACAGAGAAACCCCCGCCACAGCCAAACCTCGTCAATGCTTTCGAGTTGACGCCATGCCCGTCCAGAAACGCCGCGTGAACCCCGTAGAAACCAATTCCTGAAGCCGCCGTTGGAGTGAACCCCCTTCCCTTCCCTTCCCCTTCCCTTTTGTGTCCCAGATATTGCATTTCACAGCCACGGCATCCACAACCCATCCATCCCACTGAGTCGTGTAGGATCCGTTGCCTTGCTGACCAGATCCACCACGTTCTGACATGCGGGTAGGACGCCGGTGACACTAGTGGGAATCGCGTTTGCTGTGGCTGCCGCGGCCGCCGCACCACTTGCACTTCCCTCTGCGCCAGAGGCAGCGCCGTTGGTATTGGCAGCTTGTGTCCCTGAAGAAGCCGAAGGAGCACCGACACTGCCTTGCGTCTTTGCCAATGTGAGCGCGCGCCGTGTGATGAACTCGACATTCATAGCCACTAGTTCTCTCAAATGTGATCCTTCCATTTTCTGATCCCCTCCTTGACCACCACTTCCGCTAGATTGAGGCCGCCCAGCAGCCCAATTGTACATCTCATCCCTTACAAAGATAGCGAGTTGCTGCTCCATTTCGTATCCGTTGTCACCCTCGGCGAGGCATCGTGCGATCGCCATTAAGCTTGCTGTGAAGATCCCTTCAACACCCAGGGGACCCATGAGCGTCTGCAAGTTTGGAGTCAAGCGGAAGGGCACTTGTTCAGGATTGTAGAACAATGCTCGACTCGAATTGAGGTTAGGCAATAGGTCAGATGCCCAAATATCTCCAGTCGCTCTCGAGATAGAGAATTTCATTGGATACCGCGCAGACATATGCATTATATATGTCATGAACGTGGTGGCCGCAAATTGATAACTGAACTGCCGTCGGAAGAGCCAGAAATCTTCGAAAGACGGATAGGTCGTTTGAAAGTACTTCAATGCGATGGTATTTGGAACCCACCTCTCCTGGATCGTGGTGAATATCTCAGTCTTCATGATGGCAACCTGCTCAGGTGTTCTGGGACTTGTCTTTTGCTGCTCGGCGATGGTGCGTGATTTCTCGAGGACAAAGAGGATCGGTTCATCCCTGGACATGGTGTTGGGAGGAAGTTTGCGTACATGGTCTTCATACACGGATTGGAGTGTTACATATGAGGCGTCGTCTTGTACCAGGCGAATGTGCGGTGCTATCGGCACAAAGATGGGTAAATGAAAGTACAGATTTCTGCGCCGGGACTCCTTGCGTTTGGACAATGTCTGATTGAAGATCCGGAACAGTTGTACGATGCGCTCCTCGCGACGGACTTTGCCACCTGTTGGATGCTGAACAGCAAAGGGATGCAGAGAGCCGTCATGGCCACGAATTGTGAGGCGGCGGTGACAGATGCTGTTGCCCCTGACAAGTTCGACTGTCGGCATAAAGCGCTCGATACGAACGAAATCGGTGTTCTTGTCTTTGTGCTGTTGGTACTGTCCAGGGACTTCCACCGAGTCGTCAAACTTGAGGAACTTAAACTCGCTTAGATGATGACTGTAAGACTCCAGGGGAGCCCACTGCTGTCTATGATCAAGTTTCTGTTCAAACTTGTCTCGCCACTTCCTTAATTTGTGGATGTATTCATACATCGTCGGTTTGGTTTGGACAAAGTCCGCCTCAAACGATTTGCGGATGTGGGCTGGGAGAACAGACTGTACGAATCGCGCAACATTGGCTTCCGTCTGAGGAGGCAATTTGGCCCCTTCGGCATAGGTCATAGGTGCCCGGCTGATGTAGTGCAATCCGTCATTCAACAGCGCAACAATAAGTCGGTGGGCATCCTCATCTGGAGGACATTTGAAATGCTTCGACAACTGATCTGTCATTGTCTCCATTGAAAGCGCAAGGAGGGGGAATGCAGTCTTCAGGCCAGCCATGATCTCGTCGGTGTAGTCCCATGGCCTCTTGGGCTCTTCAGGTTTCTTGCCAGCTTCGGTACCGTTCGGCTCACCGTTCTCGGCATCAGGCTCCTGTTTAGGTTTGGGAGACGATGACCCATTCGTCTGGGTTTCACCATTGGCCGTGCCTGGTCGTGACCCAGATTCCTTCTTCTCTTCCTGACTCTTCTGCTGCTTGGCTTTCTGGGCCTCGTGTTGTTTTTTCTTGCCCAAGAAATCTTCTCTTGTTGCTCGCAGGTGATAGAACAGTGCCTGGGGGAACCCTTTGGCGATCTTCACCAACACTGATTTGGCAAGATGTGCCTCCTTGTGCTCAAGACTGCCGAGTAGTTGAGGCACGAACGTCGTCCAGTACCAGACTGGCGTCTCGCCTTTGAAGTCTTCGAATGCCTTAGCAATGTGACCCTCTTCGTCATCCAGACTAAGTAACCACAATACTCGGCTGAGCATCTTCCTTGATTTGGCGCTCTTATAAAGCCCGGCCGCCTCGAGATAGCAGCTGACAGCATTACTGGCAGCCTCGATATTGGATGGATTCTCCTTGAACTTGCGATCGGAATACTGGCCCCATTCTGCCCATGCTTTCGGAAGTCGAAGGTCGTAGTAGAGAGCTACACCAAATGCTTCATTCGCTTCTTCTGCGTGTTGAAGCTTGGCGAGGAACATGCCTTTCAGCGTATAGAACTCGGCCTTTTGCTGTGCGCCAAAGTAGTTGAGATTGGTATTGTTAATCACATCAAGCCCGTTATTCAGCTCGGCTTTATTCTGGTAATGGCATTTGGCTTGTTCTCTCAGTTTCAAAAAGGCTTCTTGAATTTCGATGTTGGGCAACGTGTAGATCTTGCCCAGTTGATTGATACACACTTCAGGCATCTGGTGTTTTCGGGCGACGTGGGCAAACTTGTTTATTATCCAAGCTGTCTCGTGATAGCCTCGGAAGGCATATGAATTGTTGCCAACGTTGTTGCCGCCCTGCGGGAGAAGAGGCAAGTATGTCGAGTTCACAAGCTGGAAAACATGCTGACGCCAGGTGACCAGGTCTTGCCACGCATTGATGTCGTCCCAAATGTTCGGTAGCCGGTCTCTCCAAGCTTGCAGGAGGAGTTTGACTTCTTGTGATTTGCTGTCAAGATTACGCTCGTTGGTGCCCATGAGACTATCGCAAATAACGCTGGCATCATGAAGCTCGACCAACTGCTGGAAGTTCTGCAAAATGGGGATATGAGCATTTGTTATGCGCTTGGGAAGTTGATGCCATTTGCGGATAGAGAGCTGAATGGCTTCGTCACAGACATGCTGGAACTCCAAACGCGACATCTGCTTAGAACTGTATCGTAGAAGTGCCATGAATGCTTGGAAGAAGGTTCGCCTAGGTGTTGGAGCGTCCGAGACGGACTTGATCATCGCATCCAGCTGGTTTCGATTTTCTTCGCCGGACCAAGCTTCGTAATTCCTCCAGGCTGATTCGAGTAGAAGGTCATTGAAGTTCTCGTGCTTTGCGAATTCGCCCAAAATGTCCCATTGTTGGAGTTTCTGGGCGCAAATCATCCAGTGATCTTCCCAAAGGTAGTATTCTCCTTGGGAGAACGGCACAACGCCGGTGCGTGCTTTGACCTGGGCTGACTCCCAGAGTTGTTGGGCTTTATCCCAGATCCCGTGCTGCTCGTACGAGAGGGCGGCGTTGGTTTCCATAAACTTACACCGTCTTCTCCATGCTCCATAGAATAGGTCGTCCTCTTGAAGGCCGGCATAGACTTCCACGAGGGCATCTAGGTTGCTTTCGCGAACCGCCGGCGTGTCAATCAATGGGTCAACGGTAGATTCTTCTAGCGAAATAAGCGCAGTGTACCATGCGTCATACGTTCTGCTCAGAAACTTCATGACATGAGGAGGCACCTTGAACCGTGGTTTGGCCCTCACTGCTCCCTCGAGTAATGCTTGGACGACATTGGGACGAAGGTTCAGTTGTCTCTGATGATATTCTCGAGTCAGGAGCGTCACCATGCCTTTCTCGAGGTCAAGACGCTCGTCCCTGTTCAGGGCAGACCAACAGAGCGGGAACAGTTTGACCCAGACATCGTACGCAACGTTGTCATCAATATGCTGCAACTGAGTAAGGGGCTCAAGCAGGTCACGAACTTTGACCTCATGGATTTCTTGATTGAAACGACGTTGTGCGGCAACCAGAGCGTCAAGGCTATCCTCAATGATGGGATCGTCCTTTCGTTGATCGGAGCTGACAAGATTGACGTTGAAGAGTTGGGACAGGGGGCAAACGCGAACATCTTCTGGATGGAGGCGGGCGGGCATTGACATTTCAACTGAGCCCATAACTAGGTGCGAGGCTTGCTTCAACCAGAATGAGTCGGCCAGCGTATCCCAATTTTGCAGTGTTAACACGTAGTTCAGTCGATAGCTGGCAGTTTTGGACAAGGCACGGTTGAATATGTTCATGAAGCGGTTTCGCATCTCCACGTCTTTGGCACGAGTTCCGATCAGGAAGGCATGCTCCAATCTCACTGTCAGCTCCGTTCGCGTAACTGTTGGGTCATCGTAGATCTTGAACACAAGTTCAAGGAAGCGCTCAAGTAGATTTTGATTAGGCCACTTTTCGAAAATGAGCATCTTGTGCAGCACTGCTGTCTTCTCCTTGAGTGTCGGGTATGGCTCGGTCGAGTTAAAGACCCATTTCTCTACCATGTCCAACACTTTGCTGCACATTTCGACGTTGAACGACTTCTCAACAAGTGAGGCAAGGACACTGAGGAACGGTCGACGCTGCTCGTTGAGTTCCCCCATTCGGGACGACAAAATGTCAATAGTTTTCTTGATGAGGTCAACGCCCAGCGCGAAGTCGTAGGGGTCCATCAAGGGTTCACCAAGACGCCAACCTTGGGGAGGTGGCCCAGGCGGGATCACATATGCATTGATGTGTTCTTTCGCCAGTTTCTGCTGCAAAGCTTTCATCGCTCCGTTGATATGGTCGTCAACATCGGCTGGTCGTACCAATGAAAGTGTCCACAGGTTGTTTATACCTGAAACATAACTGCCGTTAGACAAAGCTTCGCCGACCATGATCTTGGAATATCGAGTCGGGAAATCTGAAGGTGGGGTATCCAAGTCCATTGCATCTGCATCATCCGTCTTCTGAGCCGGAATTGCCTCGAGAACTCGTCGAACCAGCGGTAGAGACTTATCGTCGTCAGTCACTAGATGCAAACAGTCCTGGATTTCAGGCTCTTCCATCTTAAGTGGCTTCTCCAACAGCTTCTGGATCTTTTCCATATGGTCGATGATCCATTCATTCGACTTCGTGCTTAGCAGAATTCGCATGACCTGAAGGGCGTTGACCATGCATGTCAATTGTTTGTCCTCTGCCTTGTCTGCTTTCTCACCACTCAGGATTGGATCAAGCAGTTTCTCGTAGAGACCGACATCAACATCTGTCCATAGACTAGGTGCCAAAAGATCTCGGAGTAGCTGAACAGCCTTTTTGCACATGTCGTTTGACAAAGCCTGCTGCTGGACCTTCTGCATGGTCTTAGCCTTGAGCTCTGCAGCTGGGACGGGGAAGCGTTCGGGCAAAGTAGTGATGAAGTTGATCATATACTTGACTACAGCCATGCGAAGCTCAAGTGGAATCACGTATTCGCCTTTCTCCTTGGCTGGTGGGCCAAGCTTCTGTTCGCCAGCGGGATCTCTTTTACGTGTAGGCGTCAAGTCGGCTCCAGTCTGAGAAGGCGATACCGGTGAGACACGTCGACTCTCCCATTGCTGTATCAGAGAAATAAGATTCAAGGCAAGTTTCTTGTTCTCATTCGAAGGGTTTGGTGGAGGGGCAAGCTTGTTGAGCATTTGGATCATTGTCGGGATAAAGAGCTCCCTCGACTCATAGAAGAGATCCGGTTGGCGCACAATGAAGTTGAAAATGCTCTGGACCTGCTGTAAATTTCCTGTCTCTTCATTTAGAATCTTGCGTGGTAGTCGAGCCCAGGAAGGCGTCCTCTTGTCTCCAGGGGCATTAGCACTAGCGCCTATTCTCGCAGGCAGTACCGGAGCCAGCACCTCCAGAGCTTGGGTGACCAACGCTTTGCCTTCATTTTGGTGAGCTTTCAAAAGCTGATTGTAGATCTGGACCACAATCTTTGGGGGCGTGTCGTAAGACCGGATGAAGTAGCATATCAGGACATACGCTGCGTACTTGTTGATCACATCTTCCAGTTTGATATGTCCCCAGGAATATTTGATGATATCTTTTCGGTCCTCTGAAACAGCATCTTTGTGATATTTCAGAATGAATGCAGAGAGTTGCAGCGCTTCCATGCGAGTATGGTCGACACCTGGCTGTGATGAGTCGTCGCTGCCATCGGGAGTTGCCGATTTCCATAGACGCTCTAAAAACAGGCTGAACAGCTTGCTGTCTGCTAGTGGAGCGGCATTGCTATTCTGCCGACGAGTATTCTGCACGTCTCTTGCCATGATGGGGTTGACCACGTTGTGCAACAGGAACGTCTTCACCTTGTATGATTCAGCTTTTTGAGAGTAAACGTCCAGACACCTCTCAATGATATTGTACCTGCGGCTCGCAGATTCATCGGTAATGATGGAATCAAAGATATATTTCATCAGCTTTAGGGGGGTCTTTATCGTTCCTTGTGCTGATGAGGAAAAGACTTCGATCACGAAGTCGAGATCGTCTGGCGACGACGCTAGATATTGTGTCAGTATATCCATCACTTGATCTCCACTTTGCTCAGCACGTAGACGTTGCGAAGGCTGAAGCTGATCTTTGCGTAGTTCACCCTCGATTTCCTGACCAGCACTTAGAACCTTGGCTCTGAGCTGCTCCTGATCGCGCAGCCAGTCTTTGGCGGACTGAGACGTGCAGATTGAGTGCACTATGTAGATGCCATTGATCGCCGCGGTATGGCGCTCTGGTATTCCCTCGACGTCGAACGCAGCCTTGATAAACGCTTCAGTGTCGTTCATGACAACTTCCCGAATAGCTGGGCTGGAATCTGAGCATAGGATCTGCGCAAAGAAGCGGCCGTACTTCTCCTCCTGCAAGCGCGATTGAAAGAACGACCATGTCTCCTTCGGATATTTGTCGAGATACAGTATGAGCGGGTGACGGAACGGGCTAGCAACTGTACGGCGTAATTTTGCTTCCAGATCTAAGACGCTGTTTACCAAGTCTCCCATAAAACTGGTAGCCGCAGGGGGAAGCAAGTGAAAAATATTGAATATTGCCGTAACGATCTTCATCTGTGGGTTTTGTTCAATCAGGCCAAAAGAGACCTTTTGCAGCAGCTGCTCATCAGCGATCACTCTCATATGCTCCAGCAATCGAGCACCTATCTCGACTTTGAAGTAATTAGTTAACAAAGTCAGTAATCGCGCAAGTCCCTCTAATCCTGCGACCGTGAGACGCTTCGAGTCCTGGAGATTCATCAAGATAGGCCTCAGTCCGTTCTGGAGAAGATCTTTTGGGAGCTTCGAGGTCTGGACCAGCACTTCCTTCAGACCGGCATTGGCAGCCTCGATGATCTCGGGTGACTTGGAGTAAAGGAGCTTGAAGAAGACGGTGATAATGCGGGCACGGCTGGAATTCTGTGGTCCGGTCGCAAATTCGGGCAAGCTCATCGCGATAGAAAGAAGTTTCAGGCATGAAACCCGTAGATTGACAATCAACTGAGCATTGTTGTATTCATCTGGTTTGGGATGGAGTATCTCAGAGTCCGCATCGGCAAGCGCTAACGATTCCATCATAAGCCGGTTGAGCTGGTCGTTCAACGGGACGAGGTCGTGGCCCAAACTCAGGCAGTATGTAATTGCGTCGATGAAGCCGGTTTGCGAAAGAAATGGAAGGGCTCGAAGCGGCTTGTTGAAGATCGGCGGAAGGAATCTTTCCTTAACTGGGTCGATCAGCTCATGTACCTCAAGACCCACAACCTCTGCCATAACCGAGAACGCGTGTTGCGCTGTCTCACGTGCATGCGTATTCATGTGGGATAGCTCGAGACTGAAGGTCACAGAAAGAGCATGGATAGTGCTCCTCTCGTTCATGAGCATCTCTCGGGTCTGGCCTGCGCAGCATTTCCGAAGAATGAATTCCAGCGTCTCTTGGGCAGTAATGCGAGTGCTCGCGGGAACTTCTTGAGGCGTGTCTTTGATCACGAAGAGCAAAGCCTTGATAATCTCAAGTTGCTTACTGGCGAGGAAGGCTTGGCCTAGATCCAGCTTCTTGACCAGAATTTGTATTCCCAAAGTCGCACCAGCCTTGGTGAACCACTCCACTTCACGGCATTTGTGGCAAAATGTCTGGGTGAGATGTGTAAAGAATGGAAGTTTGGCGACCTTGTCCTCGCTTCCAAAGATAGTACGAGCCGTATCCACAACAGCCAGCATTGACGCTTCGGCAGCCTCACGGATGAAGATATTGTCAGAGGCCAGACAATCACAGATGACGTCGGCCAGTATGCGAGTGCTAATATGGACCGCGCCTTCGCCGAGATTGACATCAAATTCCTTCGTTCTCCGGCCAGCGTCGCACAGAGCCTGACCAAGTTCCACGAGAGTAAAATGGCGGGAAATGCTCTGAATGAAAACTTCCACTTGCGGTTTCAGATCCGGAACAGTCGTTGCACTGAAGCAGGCCTTGACGAGCTTCTTCAAATTCTCCTCTTGCTCCCGGCGTTTGTGAACCGATTTACCAAATTCGTTATCGGCTAACATATCAGCGTATGTCTGGAAGCGTCGGGCAAGAAGGTCATTTGCCTGAAGTCGGAGAAGAGTTACGAAGTCGTCAGGAAGGTAATCCTGACCTATGAACAACTTCACTTGATTGCTGATATACTTGAACGACTGCTGCTTGTAATATAGATCCAAAGCCTTCGGATTCGTGTTCTTGGTTGTCTCAGTAAGTTTTCTAATGGCTAGGTCGACGCCAGTATCCAACGGAAACGCTCGGTCACGGCTGGTGTCGATGAGTCGAATATCAAAGCTAGGCTCGTCGTCAGTGTAACGCCGATAGGACAGACGATGCGGATGGTTCAGAAATTTCCTGTTACGTCCACCGAGTTTACCAAGAATGCGCATAGTCGTATGGGAGTGGAAATGTTGGTAGGGTTGAGGCTTCAGATGCTCGAACAAGGCAGTCATCAGATCATCCATGATTGGTGCCATGATTGGATCTAGATAATCCGCTGTGAGGTTGTCAACGCAGAGCTCGAGCGTTCTTAATCCTTGCCCGACAAGATCGGGGCCAGCCCGAAGAGCCACAACCAGGGGTCTCATCAAGTGATTGAGATGCGGCAACAGATGACTGAGTCTAGCCGGCA
This sequence comes from Fonsecaea pugnacius, assembly GCA_011800825.1. Taxonomy (NCBI): domain Eukaryota; kingdom Fungi; phylum Ascomycota; class Eurotiomycetes; order Chaetothyriales; family Herpotrichiellaceae; genus Fonsecaea; species Fonsecaea pugnacius. Next base: position 302,702 of record WJFF01000005.1, on the reverse strand, counting down.
CAGTCAATGTCAACTCAACGTACAAATCCCGGTCATGAGGGTCTCTGGCGCCCTGGAGCAGATGATTGAAAGTTTCCAGGAGCATTTCCAGAAGCGGAAGGATTTCCTTGTAGAGGAGTTCGAAGCGCCCACCACCAATACTTCGAAAGAGGGATCGAAGAAGAATGAAGTAGTGGATGGGTTTCTCTGCCGTTACCGACAGCTGTACACATTGTGTAATGATCTTCGTGATGTGTGGGAGCAGAACCTGCTCGTTGTGTGTGGAGAAAAGCGTAACAGCCATGAATGACAATTTGAACATCCTTAGTAATATCGATGACAGGACAATGTCTGACGATCCAACCTCAGGAAGTTTGTTCATGAGGTATTGAAGGACCATTCCCGCAAAGGCCGGTGACGTAGCTTCGCTGGCAAGAAAGAATTGAGGGAGATGTAGCAAGGCCGTATGCTCAGACATCAACTCGTGGAGGTAAGGAATCTCGGCTTGGAAGACTTCATGGAAGGTGGCCGGATCGATGCAATGGAATACCGTCCCAAAGCTCTCTAATAATTCCTTTTCTTCTCTGGTCATTTGTGCCATTGAGTGGCTTGCCATAAAGTCCACTGGGGAGGAATATTGCATGTCCGGCACTGGCGCTTCTGCGCTATAATAGCGAAAAACGCGAGCTCCTTCGTGGAAGAGCTTAGTGACCACACGGGTTTCTTCAGCGTTGTAGCCGAAGGAGACTTCGTTCCAGTTTATCGGAATGCTTGCTTGGTCTACGTTCAGTCCTGGAGGGTTGCATGTTTTCAGTTGGTAGAACATGTTCTTGAGCCCGTTGACAAGGTTCTTGAAGAGAAATTTGTTGTCGTTTACTGGGTCCGCACCTCGCTCTCGCGGATTTGACGTCTTGATGGGAGTGGCATTAAAGATGTCCACAGCGTCCCAGTCCGGAACCTCATCTTTGTCATCCATGTATGTCTCCGCTTGGTTCTCCTTGGATTTGTCTCCGTAATGACGGCTCAGCTTCACAGCGTTCTCATACTGATAATTCATTGCGGCAAATTTGTCGCCGATTGCGTCGAGAATCATAATCAAGAAATACCTCGCCTCTTCCTTATTCTCCAGTTTGGTGATGCTCTCGGCCATGTTGAGCAGCAATTTTGCACTCATCGTCTGGAAACTTGTACCAGGATAGTTGTCGTGAAGGTTTTTCGTATACACTTCGATTGTCCGCCGTATCTGATTGCGCTCTAACGAGTCCCGCACGTGGTGTATAAGATCTGCAAGCATACTGTATGCCAGGGGGCGCATACTCTCGTATACAGTGAGGCCGTCACCAATGAGGATTCGTTCGTCCAGCAACTCGTCGATTTTGTTCAAGAAGATTTTGCGATAGTTGAAATTGATGATGTGTCGTATCGCAACCAACAGTTCTTTGCGCGCGCCAGACTTCTCCCTCGGGCAGTCTTTCAGCAACCTGACAACCACACCTGGCAGAGTTGGTAAGAAGTCTGTCAGCTGGTTTGCATATACCCGGAGAAGGTATGCCAGGAAACTCATTGTCTTGACCTGGGCGGTGATAAAGTCACCAAACGCAGCACGATTTTTTATCTCTTTACTGACACCGGTGAATATAGTCTTGTTCGCCGCTGCCTCTGCATGTGCTTTCTCTTGTGCTTTGGCCTGAAGCAGGAGAATTCCCTTTATAGAAGGTACAAACTTCTTGACGTTGGCAGCAACAGAGGTTCGATGCGCTTGGAATATCGAAACGACGATGATGGGACATTCCGAAAGAACCTTGAAGGACTGCATGCCCTTCGCCAGGGGTGCATGTTCTTTCTTTTCCGTACCTGGATCAGACACCGTCGTGGCGGGCGAGCCAGGGCGCGGGGACTGGAAGGTCTGGCTCTGAGGGTTGGTTGTCAAAGATGAAGTTTGGTGATGAGGCCCAGGAGAATCGAAGGTGTCGCGGACCACCTGTTCCATCAATTCGAACATCTCTTGAATGAGGTCAAGGAAGGGTTGGACTTTTGAAGCAGTGGCACTCGGTTGGTGGCGCTCGAGATCCATGATCGTCTTCAGGCACAAAACAGCATTATCCTCATTTTCCACCCTGACGAGTTCCATCAACGTTTCCACCATGTCTAAAGCAAAGGGTTCGACCTCGTGCAGCTGATGTTGTAATCTGTGGAGTATCTCGAGAATCTGATTCCGAAGGATATGTTCGAAGGAGGTCGGGTTCAGATCTGGCTTCCCCTCCAGGATCTTCTTGAAGACAGGCCATAACTTCGTCAAGAACTTTGTGTAGACGCTGAACGGGGTGCACAAAGATTCGATAGAGTCGCGGAGTTCCGTCGCCACGTTCGATTTTGTCCGTGTATCTAGAACAATGTCATAGTCAGATGGCATATCCAGGAAGCTGCTTGCGGCGGGTGCGCGACTTACCAATCTTTGGATCACTGAGCCTTGCGGCGTAGACATCAATCTTCTGAGAGGCATCCATGCTGTCCTCGTTCCGAGTCCACCTCCCGGCTTCACCAGGGAGCGGGAGAGCCGGCTAGGAGTAAGGAAAGAGGTGTACCGCAACGCTTGAGCGGCCTCATCAGGATTCGCTTCTGCAAAGGCCCATTTGCACCTCGGCGAATGTGACTGAGATCGCAGGAGTACAAGAGTCGCAACAGGAGATGTGCAACGAAATTAACTGGTCGCTGGAGAAAGAGATGGAAACAGAATTAAGTACGGTCCCTGCAACAATACCAAACGAGAATGTAAAAGGAAGAAATGGGTGTAGGCAAGTTGCCTTGTTGACCTTGGTGTGCCTCCTCCGACCAAATTTGTATGGAGACTCTGCGGAGAATCAAGGCGCGAGGTAGAAAAGTGAATGCGAGGGGGGACGCTGCTTGCCTCGAGCGCGCAGCTCACGTGATAAGGTCAGTCCTCAATAGGACTAGTCTAGATGGCCAAAAGCCAATCATACTCGATTTGTCGATGGAGCCGCCCAATGTGGAGCTTGGCGGGGGCCTAGTAAGGCTCGCGTGCAGCCTTGGGGGAGGGAAAATGGATTATGGGACAGACATCCAAAGGTCTGCCAGATAGGAAATGAGGATGAAGACATTTCTTTACAACTCGGACATTGCCTTTCTCTGATTCCTCTTCCCACCTAAGGCGCTTTTACCGCCCGCATTGCTCGTGTCTTCATTTTAGAGGCTGAACATATCAATTAGCGCCTCGTGGTACTCTATCATCCACAGGACATCACCAAAACCCAAGGTAAAATTCACGGTGTTGACCGGGTATCTGAATCCTTCGCAAGCTGAGCGCCAGCTCGAGGTAACCCAAAACATCAATCAACGTCGATCGCTTGTCGACGATTCAGAGTGAACGTTGGATCACTCAGTCATAGCTCGCTGCCACCACCGACAGTCCAAGCATCGCCCTAGTCAACGTTGTGGCAAACTACCGGCGTGGCGTTGAGTATGAGGCATTTGTACTGTCCGGTGAAATTCGATTGATCCTCCAGAATGCGTGCGATGTCTTCTCGATTTGCCATCCAAGCTGCTGTTAGACCGGCGAGATCTTGTCTGCCCATGTGAGTCTGCGCGGCGCCTCTGGAGATTCCAAAGCCATGTCAGAAACAGCCATCAACGTCACTATAATGATAAAAGAATGTCTTAGCCAAAATGGAGATAACAAGGTGGTGATGAGGGTATCGCTGGATTGCGCTGTGCAAAGCAGATACGGGCTTACCGACGATGGCTTGCTTGACGATGATTCATCATGCAACTTGAGAGCATCTAGCCTCTCTTGGTTATCCTGCGCAGCGTCTGTCTCTGGCACTTCCTTGATGCTTGGAGTTGTCGGGGGCTTTGCCAATCCGGCCTTCATACGGTTTGCCTGCTCGGTGAGCTTCTCCCACTTCGCCTCGCGTGCCTTTTCCCGTTGAGCGGCCGTGTTCTGCATTTCATTGTAATCATGCGAACATTCGTCGAAAAGTTGAGGATTGATCTCCATGAAAAGTTTCATTGCATTGTAAACCATGCCATGTATTGTGCTGGCCACTGATTAGCGGATTGCAGAACTCGAATGGAAGCAAACGTACCGGTTCCAATGACCCTTTGAATTCTCATACAACGGGGCAAACATGATCGGAAGGATGGTTTCGACGTTGTCACTGACGAGATTGCAGAAATATTCGTTGTTCCAGAAGTACAGTGCACGCTCAGCAACCTGGAAGTGAGGACTCGCCACGGATTTGGCCAACTGGTTGAAGAGAGGCTCTTGGACTTTTGCGAATTCTTGTGGATCCATAACCTCAAAAATATCCTCGACCTCATTCAAGAACATGACTTCCTTGGTGCTGTTAACTTTCGGCCAATAGCGTAGTAGACCAAGCACAACCTGCAATACGGAATCAGTATACTAAACGCAAGATAATATGAGTGAACGCTTACTTCTTCTGTCAGCGCTGCGTCTTTCTCCAGGAACTGCACGATACAATATGCCAACTGGGGATGATACATGCTCAAACTCTTCACTTTGTGAAGAGGTATGAGTACTCTGGTCAAAAACAGCTTATGCTCTTCTTTCAGCGGGAGAGCAAAGCCATTGATGATTGAACCAAGAATTTCGAGAAGTTCGGCTATGCCGTTGAACCTCTCGGTCTCATAAGTAAACTGGAAAAAGACATTGTTGATCGATCTGCGAATGTAGGACCGAAGATTCAAGAATTTGCCGTAGATGCGGTGAAGTGTCGTCTTGAGGAAGTCTCTTTCCCGGGGATCTTCCGAGTCAAACAGCTCCAGCAGCTGAAGGACAAAATGATGATCAATGTAGGCTTTGGCAATGTTTGTGTTGAAGTCTTGGCTTTCGATGAAACGCAAGAAAAACTCGTAGACAACTTGGATGTGAGGCCAAGCAACTTCAAGGACCGGTTCATCTTCTTCGGGATCAAATGCTTCACCCTGAGGGTTGACAGGAGGAGGAACGGGGCGGAATAGGTTCTTGCTAAACATTTCGACAACTTTCGGATACATCGGTTCGGTTATCACCGACCTGTTGTTGGCAACATAGTCCAGAAGTTCGTGGAGGGCGAGTCTCTTGATTTCTTTTGATTTCATGTCGGCGGTCTGATCATTGAAGTCGAAGATGATGTTACATTGATCAATTTTCTGCATGAACAACTCTTGTCGTCGATTGGGAGGGACTTCATGGAAGCCGGGCAATTTCTCCAGATCACGAGCTCTTTGGTCCGATACATCAAACCGTGATGAATGTTGTCTCTTGGGAGTTCGGACACCCTCGGGCACATCTTTCGGGGTACTCTGCAATCGGTCGAAGAGGAGGGATTTTTGGCCGGCCTTCGGGGGCGCCAGGTCGCCAGGCATCGTTTCAGTCGCCCCAGGTCCAGGGATATGAGGAGCACTTGGACTTATGATAACGCTGGGAGCAATGTGATGACGGCCCGGGGCTGTTCCAGGTCCACCTGGTCCATGACCGGAGCCTTGCGACATGAAATGAGAAGCCAGCGAGCCTGACCCTGCGGCAGAGCCAGCATGGTGTTGGGTGGTTGTGTGGCTGGTATTGGTGCTCTCATGGTTCCCACTCTTATTTCGGAGATCATTTAGATTCGTTGAAGAGGACGTCGGAGTCGCGGTGTTGGAGCTGTTGGGGGATCTCGAATCACTACCGGGGAGCGTAGTGGATGATGACAGCGGAGATGCAGTGCCCGAATTATTCGCATCTTTTTTCTTGGACGATTTGTTACTATCTTTCGCCCTCGACAGCTGCTCGTGCTAGAATATCAGTGAGCGGAAGCGGTTAAACGGCAGGGCACAAGACGCGGCTTGGATGGATACATACCACTCTCTGCCTGAAACCTTTCATTTTGCCAGGCTCTCTTCAGTATTCGACGCGTTCACGCACCAGTGATAGTGAGGACGTTTGCCTTAGTTGATGCGACGCTTTGTCGGTTCCAGGAAGCGACGAGGCTGTTATGTGCGTTTCATCCGAGTCACGACCACCAGATCGGCTTCTCAGTAGGAGGCGGCGGGTAGGGGTCTCAAGGGAAACCAAAGCAATTCAACAGGATCCAGTAATGCCGGCAACTTCCTTCTCTTCTATCAGTTGCTCATTCTTAGAAGCAGTCCGGGCACAGAGGAGGAACGACTGTACGGCAGGCGGGTAGAGGAGGTGATAGAGGGTAGAGCTGAAAGGATTCGGTTTGAAGGACTGCAAGGACCCTAAGAGGAGCGCAGCAGAGAAGGATAGAAAGAATCGATCCGTGATCAAAGGTGTCGAGTCTGAAGGTGGCTTAATGATCTAAGTGCATCGAGAAGGGCATCCATTGAACAGCAGTCAAGGTGACGAATCGTCGAGTAGTTGTGCGCAGCTCGAGATCAAATGCAAGTCAAAGTGTAGTCGCAGTCGCAGGTTGGCGGGGACAGGTTCAGTGTTTCGGTGTCAGTACGCGGCTGGATTGAGGTGCAATTTAGCAGGTTAGCTAAGGCCAACTTGATCCAGTAATGCCAATGGGCGTCAAAGGGGCCTATTGGCCTGACCACTAAGGCTTATGGGGCACCTGAGATACTCGTCCAAGTACCCTTACGTGCCTTGGGGGATGGAGTCCCTTTGTTTGGGTGCTCGGAGTAGTTGCCTCAAGTGAGGGATCGTCACCTAGTTTAGCACTTGGCTGCGAAATCAAGATTTGTTTCATCGACCTGTCATGGGGTTCACAAGATAATCAACCTCCAAGTCACAAGGATATATCACCCGAGACCTGAAATAAACCAAGCTTCATGGCGAATGGTACTTTCCTTGCAACTACCGGCCTTAGCCTTGTCCTCCGCCGCGTCAAAGCAAGGTGAGACGTCTTGTCCGCTTGTAGTTACCGGATTTACTATTGGACAGGTTGGGTAAACAACCACATATCATCCACTCCATCTATCTCGTGTCGAACTTCTCATCCCAGCATCCCAAATGCCTCGTGCTCCTAGTGATGGGCAGACTGCACCGTCATTCCAGGTCCCACATATTCCTATCCTATCTGTCGAACATCCATGCATCGTCAAAAATGTGGAAAAGGCCGTCGACGTGCTTGGGGGTCCTACAGAGATCGTACAGAGTCTGGAGCCAGGATTGGAGAAGCCACTGGGGCTCAAATTTCAACCCGATGATCCAAGCAGCCGTGCAGTCCTGTCTTACAACAAGCCGACCAATAATGTGCTGCTTAAAGTGACTGTTCCGAAACGAACAGGCAGGAAAAGGAAGCAAGGCTTTGATGAAAAGTTCTCTGAAAATCCTGGAGAGTCACACCCGCGGAAAGACGTCAAATACCTCCTTCGTTCATTGACCGACAATCCTGAGCGCTGTGAGGTCGAGGTCGTGGGCCAGATTGGCTCTACACACGTTTGGCGCACCATGCCAGATTTCACTTATTCGTCTAAAGGATCTTCATTTCTGAGCGAGATACAGTCCAAAGTTCTTCCTCAGCAGTACCCGTTGCTCAAGCAATGGTCTTTTCCCAGGTCTTCTCCCAGTGGAGATACAGAGGTTGTTCCTCCTCCGGTGCTTTCCACCCAAACCCTCCCGGCCAACTTCACATATTGCCAAGAGGCTGCCGCGGACTCCACGGTTGAGCCACCCTCAGCAAACCGAAGGATGGATGAGTCTGTCCGACATTCCACCAGTTAATATTAACGACCTGGTCAGGAGGTGTCTGATTAACGACCCATCTAAGCGTTGCAACATCTGCCAACAATAGCGCAACCAGCACGCATAACCTTCAATTCGCTTGATGTGTTGGGCGAAATCAATGACTTCTTCACCTGGCCATATGCCTGAATTTGGATATCGTTCTCATATGCTGGAGACTCGATATTCCTCAGCCTACACGCCCCATGGCGACCTTTCAATGAGAAGATTACCATTTTGCAAGGCGCATGTTGTCACGTGGGGTTATAGTGAGATAGCAAGATTTCCTCGTCTTGATTTTCGCTGAATATCACATAACGAAGAGGAGACAGGTCTTGTCCAATCGCAAAAAGGAGAAGCACGGAAAACCGTTCCCTTTGGAAGCTTTTCTAGTCAACCCACTCTGCTCATACAGACCTTTTCAATCGACCCATTTAGCCTTACAAGTAGACGTCCCGTTGACAAACTAGAATCAGATAAGCAGGTGAGAAGATCCAGCGACAGTTGAGAATCGGAGTCAGCAACGCGATCGACCGACCTTTGCCGGATAAAATTTGGTTATCAATCTTTAGTGAAAGATTCTGAGTCTTGGAGGCATCGACCTTACAAGTAGTATATCCGTACTCAATAATGCGATGAAACATAACGATCATTAGGCACAGATGCCAGGAAGAGATGTCTTGCGAACAGAAGACAGAAGGTACTGTTCAAATGAGGATGAAATTGTTAGTCAGCGACCTGCCGGGCCTCCGCCGAGTTTGATATCTCTTGGCAGTCTTGGCGATATGCTGACCAATGATGCAAAGCCCGTGGTGTATGCCGAGCCATGCCAATTCCGTGCCCCGATGACTCTCCTGAGAGCCCCGCATGTCTTCTCTCACTACCTTCTTATCGCCTGATCGTTCGCTTAAGCGGCCAGCATAAGAAGTCTTTGATTGCCACTGTCTCCATGTCTGAAAACGATGGATACAGATAGTCGACCCCCGGCTCAGGCCATGTTCACCTTCGCTACGAATAAACCTCGGACCTCAAGCGGCCGAAATCACGCCTACAGAAAGATCCGATGGAAAAAGTACGATCCCAGCAAGAAATCTCCAAACTCGGCTCCAGATCAGTTTGTGCAGTGGCAACCTCCAGACGCAGCACGAGATGAAGACGAGGACAGTATTATTCAACGCAAATCAAAGTCCAGCGACGCAAAGCAAAATCCGCTTGCGAAGGCTCTTGTTTTTGTCTCTCCACTTGAGCCTCTTCCAATGAACGGAACTCGCGAGGATCCATTCCTAGTTCTACCCATCAAGTCAACTGAGACTGTGCAAGACACTCTGGACTACTATGTCACCATCTGCAAAGGCTTCAGGAATGAGAGATCCGTCGTTCCCGGCCCGGTCAACCCACATCTGTCGCTCTTGCTGCCTTACGCACTCAAGCACCCTATCCTTTTTGAGTCCATCATATCAGTTTGTCGGGCGTCTATTCTAATTTCACTTGGGAAACCCATATGGGAAGACTACGCTTTTGTCCATCACCGTGGCAGCGCCATAGCGGGCCTCAATGAAAGACTCAAGTCTAGCGAGGCTACTGACGATGCAGCCCTGCTGACAGTTACGATGCTTATGACACTTGAGTATCTTTCTGGCAACCAGCAAGGCGTGATAATGCATTGCAAAGGCCTAGAAAAAATGCTAGAGCTCCGTGGGCCACTATCTAATGACAAAGACGATACAAAGGCGGAGTCCGACTGGACGAAATTCGTCAGCCATGGTCTTGTGGCATACAAGGCTCTAGGCTCCTTCGTGACAGGCCAACCACCAGACCTGCCTCGCGACTCGGTCGGCTACCTCAGGGAGACATTTCAAGAACTAAACCTCGATCAGCCGCTCACCTATCCTGAAACTCCGTTTCCACCAGACCTTTGCATCATCCTTGCTCGCCTTCCCTCAGGGGTCTCGGAGCTCTGTGTTGCATCCAGAATATCAGTACAGATGATCAAGCTCCTTGCCTCAATTTCGGCTGCCACCAGTCTCTTGGCTACAGAAACTGTCAGCTACGAGAATCTCCTTGACCGCACCTGGACTCCGCCATCAGAATTACCCCTCCCCGATTCATCCCAGTACGACGAAGAGTGGAAGCAAACAATGATCCAAACCATCCTATCCTCTCTTCAACGAATGTCGCTGACATCCACCTGCCCAGTCGAATACTACCTCACCATGGGCTTGCTAGCCTATATATTCCAGCTCCGAGGCCTAGCAGCAGTGAATCTCTTCTATGATCCCATTCTCCGCAAATTTATCACCACGTTACCGAACCATGCCAAGCCAGCCTCGCTCCAGGAACAAAACACGCTGGTTTGGTGCAGTATTGCCACTGCTGGAGCACTTGCTCTTCGTGTTGTTCCCATGCCCAACTCCCATTTGATTATGGAGCATGTTTTGGATCTATACCCACAGGCGCGCCAATGGGCCCGTCTGGAAAAAGTTCTACGCACCTTCTTCTATACCAAAGAAATCGGCACCCATTGGAAACGCGTTTGGCAGTCCGCCATGAAGAGACGAGAGTTTGTTATTGGTCAACAACAGCGGAAGGGACACTACGCCGATCCCAAGACTGACAGTTTCGTGAGCATGGACAGAGAACTCAACCAACAAACCCATCACTCAATTAAAGAGCCGCTCGACTTCCCAGATTTCGATATGAACTCTGAAGCGCTAAGGGCACATATCCGCCAGCACATCGCTGGGGCGCCAAAGACGGTGGTCGAAATGTCCCAGGCTATGGGTCTCTGTCCGTTTCGACCACAGTTCTCGTCGCCCTCGTCAACAGGCAGCTCTGCATCGACTGCGACTGCGACTACCACGTCAAGTCCGAACACGACCTTGACGCCTTCGCCAAAAGCCGTCTGAATGTCATGAGTGCAATATGTATTGAGTCGTGACATAGGCCAAGCCCTTATCTTTGCACTTTGGGCTGTAGACAGTCTGCTGGACCGAGTCGTGGGGATTTTCTGCTACTATTCATTCCTCCACGACCAAAATGGCTATTCTACGCTATCTCTACAGCTATAACGGCTCTGGCTTTTGCAGAGGGTGGGACGCTTCTGTGGGCAAAGCTCAGTGCCTTCTTTCCGTTGCATGGGACGGATGGATAGCTGGATCTACATATCCTAGTATCCATAACATCTTCATTCCCACGAACGGAGAACTTTCAATATTGAAGCAGCAATTAAATCGACTCCCCTCCAGTTCTGACGATATCCCCACTCACTTCTCTACAGATCTATCCTTCTGAAGGCTCACCTGACCTCTGCGACGCCCGACTCCCAACTTTTCGCACATGCTTACTTTCCGCGACGGTCTGCATCCTATACACTTTCATGCGGTACCACACTTCATGCTGTGAGCGTCCAAACCGTGCCGCTTCTTTGGGCAAAGCCCTTAGCATCACATGCCTCTTAGGCCGGCTTCGCTACGGCACCGTGGGGGTTCTTACCGGCTTCAGCCAGCACAGGTGCTATATCCCAAACGGGGTTCACCAGGAAGACGCCCCTCAAACAGGATCAACTGTCGTCCTTATCAAGGCGCCCTTTAAATGATGCTGAGCAACAATTGCCCTCTTTGGGGCGGAACTCACAAGCGTCGCCACCGATGTCTGGACACGCATCACCATTGCAATCATTGGTGACAGCACCAGGAAGGATTGTTAGCTTAGTCGGGGGTGTCAACTCCGAACGCCTCGACACATCCCTAGCAATGGGGAAGATCTCACATTTATTATCCGGTCTGGTCTATCGGCGGAACCAGACGAGCCGATAGACCAGACGCTGCCATCTACAAGGAACCCAATTGACAGCCTCTACATGCTATGTGATGCCAACGTGGTTGAGTCATTTCATCGTATGCAAGTCATGATCTAACCCGCCAGCCTGCTTAGTTCCCGACGGGTCTAATCACTGGGGAGGCTTTCGATTTTGTCTTTGATTTTTTTAGGGGCCAAATTAAGATGTGGCGTTTCGACTTTCCACTTTCTCGAGCTGTGCGTGGCCAGAGGGTGCGAGTGACCTCGGGAGTCATGATCATGTTTCCTTCCGCTCTGGCTCCGCGCCTTCAGTTGGATGGATGGCTTGGCTTTGGCGCTGTCGACAGGTTATTGCGCATCATTGCGCACCGCATTTCATATCTACCTCAGGTATCTGCCCC
>WJFF01000005.1:247619-265146 GCA_011800825.1 Fonsecaea pugnacius | reverse complement strand
GCCCAAGGACCGTGCCGGTGCTACCGGTGCCAGAAAAGCCGCGGCGAACCCACGCTGCACCCCGCGATCGGGATCCCCCTGGCCATCGCGACAGGAGGCTTGTCGTGCGCGGCTATGGGAATCTATCGTGGCTACATGGGCCACCGTGATCGAGCAGCGCGGGAGGGAGTCAGAGACGCCATTCCGGAGAAGAATGACCGCGGCTTAGAACCAGCAACAGCAGCAGTGCGGGACATCGCTGATGTCGAGCATGAGGAAGAAAGTGGCGCTGGGCGGCTTCGTCCTGCTTTGCCCGATGATGCCACGACATATCCTAGCCCGGGAAAGTCGACTGATCGCACGAGCAGAAGCGGCGTTGGACCTCGAACCACCGTCTACTCGGGAATGCCTGATGCGTCTCTCGCAATGGAGGTGCCGCCGCCAAAGTATACCGAAATTGATAACGATCAAGTGACCAGCGGCGCGGTTGGGAAGATGTGAGGAAAAGAAGTAAGAAGGAGCAATGCTGAAGGTTTGAAGAGACGACATGAGAGGAATCATGTAAAACAATATGGATAAATGACCTTCGCCTAGGACAAAAATTCTTTCCATTCATTCTCTAATATGGAAGTTTCCTAGAAAACACTCACGTCCCATTCACCCGCTTTTCTTGGGCCCGGGAGCGTGCTCTGCCCTCTGGGGACGAACTTACCGTACCCTTTCTTGCCGAGCAGCCCACCGCCGTCTCGGTCCCATACCACCTCGCCCCTGAGGATGGTGTACCTCGGCCACTGATTGAGCTCCATCCCCTCGAAGGGGGTGTAGTCCACATTATGATGGAGCATGGAGTTGGTGAGCTTGAACGTCCCCAGCTTGCCTGGTGGATACCAGATTGTGAGATCGGCGTCGCTGACGCCCGGCAAGATTGTGCCTTTCTGCGGGTACAGGCCGTACAGCCGGGCGGCGTTGGTGCTGGTCACTTCGACAAACTTTTGCAGGGGGAGTCTCTTCGCACTCAGCGTCAGTGCGAGACGGGTTTCGATCCCGGGACATCCGTTCGGGATGCCGCTGAAACGACCCTCGGGGTATTCCTCGCTGATGATGGATTTCTTGCCCTTCTCGTAGTCTTCGTACATGAAGGGGCAGTGGTCCGACGAGAGCACGGTGAATGTGCCGTTGGCGAGACCTATCCAGATGGCGTCGTGATCGTGGGCAGACTCGCGAGGCGGCGGAGAACAAACGCATTTCGCGCCTTCAAAGTCCGGTTTATCCAGGTCGTCGCGGGTCAGGAAGAGGTATTGTGGACACGTCTCGGCGTACACGGGCAGTCCACGCGTCTGGGCGTTGCGAAGATGGGCTGCGGCGCCAGGCGACGACACGTGGACGACGAGGCTGTATCGACGTGGTGGTCAGCCAACCAGCCCACGCCTTTTGCAGACGAGGAGGACGTAATAGTGACGACTTACATAGGAGCATCCATCAGCTCAGCCAGAGCAATCGCCCGATTCGTCGCCTCCGTCTCCACGATCTGCGGCCGGGATGTGGCATGGTATTTTGGAGCATACAGCTTCCGCTCCTCAAGCTTCTTGGTCATCCATGTCAAGACGTCTCCATTCTCCGCGTGAATCATCGTTGTGATGCCTTCTTTTCTCGAGGCCAGCAACACGTCAAGGATCTCGTCGTCTCGCAGCTGCAGGGCTGCGTAGGTCATGTAGATCTTCAGTGAGGAGATGCCGAGTTCTCGCAGACGCGGAAATTCCGACAGGGCCTGTTCTCCCGGGTGGCCGACGAGCATGTGGAACGAGTAGTCCGTGTAGCAGTTGTCCTTGGCCCGGGCTTGCGTGTCCTCGAGGACTTGGAGGAGGGAGGGCATGGTTTTGGCTTGAGGCGCAAACGCTCTGAGAGGTGATAATCAGCATTGGCCTGTGTAGGGGACAAAACTTCAACAAAGCCATATTTACAAGTGATCTTGACGTACACTATTGTCGTGGTCCCTCCACAGACACTGCTCCTGGTGCCCGTCTCAAAGTTGTCCGAGCTCCTCCCCTTGCCGCCGAACAGCGCGGGTTCTTCGAGGTGGACATGACAATCGATGCCGCCGGGCTACAAACACGGGAGGTTGTCTTGTTCAGCGTTCCAAATCCTCACCAGCGCAACATAACACGAACAACCAGGCAGAATACAGCATACCATGACATAGCCTCCCTCGGCATCAATCACCCTCTTCGCACTACTTGGGCCCAGCACGCCCGGCGGGGCCAAAAGCGCGATCTTGCCATCCTTGATGGCGATGTCGTAGTTTGCCGTGTCAGAGGCAGTCACCACGAGTCCGTTGACGACGAGAAGGTCGAAACCGTCCATGATGGACCAGCAATTGAGTGGTGGCAGCTGCGCCAGCAAGTCTGGAGATACGGATGCATGGTGGCACTTAACTCTGGCCTTGATTGATCTAAGTCCGATTGTTTTACGGGTGGTTACCGTGTCTCCACGGTGCTGGTGCCGCCAAATGGGCCATACACCATTGAGCTGGCTGGCTGGCCATCTGGGGAAGACGAAGCGAAGCTTTGCGTGTCAGATAAGCAACCTCGCGCAAGTCCGCGGGGGGCCCAAAAGGGATTAGCGTCGATGTCGCGCTTTCTCCAGCTTCTCCGCAGCGGACAACACCGAGACAATCTACTCCACCGTGCTTACGCTGGGCAAATAATGCTCCTCCGTACTCAATCCTCTACCCAAGATCCACTTCACACCTCGTTGACACATACGATCATGATCTATGTTCTTCTTACAGACTACCTCTATCTGTGCAGGTATCTATCGGTAGAGCAGTCCACCCAGGTATGCGTCGATCTTGTCAACAACGTCTCCCGCCCCGAGACTAAACCTAGCACCGATCCAGCCATCGGGCCTCACCACCAAGACAGCGCCGGAGTCAACCTCGACTCCATATCTCTGATATGCCTTGCCACCATCGACATCATAATACACTCTGCCCAATGGATCAGTTCCCAGCTCGAACCAGGCATTGCCGACCTTCTCAGGTAGAATGGTAAGAAACTCTACAGGCCATCTTCGAGGTTGGGATGTCGAGGACCCGTTGAGATGCGCTCCGTTTGTCGTTGTCGTTGTTGCTGCTGTTCCTGGAACCCGGTCAAGTCTCAGATGTTGGTTCTTTTGAACGTCTTCCTTCATCTTGAGAAACGAAATCTTCACCTCAGCCGACCTGCCCATAAAGACGACAACATAAAATCTCGCTAGATTTGACATCAGAGTGTGCAGCCAGACCGGTTCCCACAATGCAGGAGTCAACACTTGGACATCTGGAGCGCGGTACCCTGCGATGGCCGGTGCCGGGATGATCGATCGCTTGGCCACCACCTCAGCGTCCTCTCCACTGACATCCCTTGAAACAGCAATGTTCGGTTCAAAGCCAATGGTCAAGCCGGTATTGAACCCTTTGGCTTCCTGCAGTATCCTTCCCAAAACGACATTCGGGTCCTCGGTTTTATCTCCCGGCCAATCCTTTGGCAGTCTCCCAGAGACGAGGACACTGATATCCTCATCGTATTTGATGAGTTTGCGCGCATTCGGCCTCCTCTCCTGCTCATACGTCTCGAGAACTTCTCTCTTCAGCACTCCCGTCAACACCAGCGCCAGCTTCCAGCCAAGATTCACTGCGTCGTGCATTCCAGCATTCATCCCCTGGCCCGCTCCCGAGCTGTGGCTGTGGGCAGCGTCGCCAGCGATAAAGACCGCCTCTTTGGCCCAGAAATTCCTCGCCACACGCTGTCCGACACTGTACACACTCGCCCAGTCTACCCTCTCGTATTCAATCTCGAAGGGTTTCACGGACAACTTTGCCTCTTGCAAAAACACCTCCTGGTTGAGCTCCTTGTAGAGTTTCCTGCGCTCGTCATTCAGCGCGAATCCGATCCTCGTGGCGCCGTGGTCGAGCGGAATCCACAGGACATTGCCGTACAGTGGACTCTCGATGGCGCCGTAGGACCTGGGCTTGGGCATCGTCGTGCTTTTGAGGACGCCGTCGATCCTCACCCACTTGTCCTCGGTGCGATCTCCGTCAGATTCGATCCCTGCGGCTCCGCGCACCAGCGTCCTCGACCCGTCACAGCCGATCAGATAGCGACACTTGACGATATATTCTCTCTCCTTCCCCTCGCCCGCGCTGCGGTCTAGGATCGTGGCCTTGACTCTCCCCCTCCCACCAACCTCGACTGACTCGTCCACGGCCAGATCCACAAACTTGCAGTTCTCGGCGACCTGGACGCCCAGCCGACTCAGCTCGGCGCGGAAAATGTCCTCGACAAACTTCTGCCGCAGCACGCTCGCGAACGTGAACCGCGTGTCCTCGAGGCCCTCGACGAAACTCCACCCCCGCCCAAACACCTCGGTGCCCGTCGCGTCGTACGCGGCGCTCGACCGCACGGCCACGCACTGCTGCGTGATCTGGTCTGCGAGGCCCATCTGCGCGAGGATCTCCATCGACCGCGGCCAGAAGGTCACGGCGCGCCCAAAGTTCTCCTGCACAGGCTTGGGGTGCATCTCAACCACGTGCACCGAGATGGGCGTCACAGACGGGTCCGGGTTTATCGGCGCAGACGAGAACCGCCGGATTTGGTACGCTAGGTTGAGACCCACGGGGCCGCCGCCGACGATGAGCACGTCGACGTCGACGTCCGCAACCTCTGTGGCGGGCGTTGAGGATGTCATTCTGAGCTCTGCACAGTTACCCTGGTTGGTTGGTTGGTAAAGCTTGCTGCTACACCTTTGCTATATTTCTCCTTTTCCTTCCCTCCCTGAAGAACAAGGCCCTGCCGGCCTTGTGTAGACCCTGTAAACTGACTTGACCGGCTTCGCGAAACCAGCAATGTAACGCAAAAAACTGGCCGATCTGCAGAGGACTTCGTCGATTAGAGCAGCACCCCCTTAAAGTCGATTCAAATCCAGGGGTAGGCGCGTCAGAGATGGGAATCAATCAATAGAGCAAATTGGCAAGCAAGCGTTCATCCCGTTTTTCTTTTGCTATTCTTCTATTCTCCATTAGCAACTAATTTACATGGGACCCGGCAGTCACCTCCATCCTGCAAGTCTGAGGCACCAACCACAAGGCTGAACTGGAATGATAAGCGACGTCGTTCTCCGTGTAAGAGAGTTCAAGGTATGACGGCAAGAGTGGGTTGATCGAGTGCGACGCATATGTCCGGAGCCGTCAATGCGAGTCTCGGTTACAAAGTACATGTCCGTTTGTTTCTCCAGGATCCACGACGTGTGACAAACAAGAATGTATATGCGAAAATAGTTCTCGTGGAGAACAAGGACAAAATCCGAAGCCAGACCGAGTGGTGGATGCTGAGACCGCACGGGAATCAGACGATCATCCTTTTCTCCCGCCATTCAGCTTCATGCTGCTGTCCATCATGGTGTTGATGGCTCTGCTGGTCGGCAAGGAGGAAAAACGCAATTGTAGTGCCTCTGCTCCATGAGCTGCCCATTGTAGAAATCCATAAACACGGCGACTCTGCTCTGCATTTGCGTGCCCTTTTCCAAGAGTTCGCCACAATCCTCTGCTACAGTGGCGGTCCAGAGCAGTTCCACGGCCACTTTTGCCTTGATATTCATCCTAGCAGTTCCGTCACCGGGTGAACTTGCTCTAGAGTTCCCATCTTCTTCAGACTCTGTTTGCCCAGAGGTCATAGTTGGGCGAATATGACCCGAGACCGAAACAACCATATCGCCCACCACTTCGTACCTTGTGTCTTTGAAGTATCGCCTTAAAGGTCTCGTTGTGGCACGATGGGCGGTCAAATATTCTCTCCTGGCTTCAGCAGTGAGCATGTGGGGGAACTCATAGAGTCTACCCCTCCGGTGGATGAAAGGAGTAAGGTCTTTTGTTGCTACGTCAGGCATCGACTGAGCTGGAGAGAAGATGAATGGAAGGACCAGATTGACGAGTGTGATGTAGTACTGCTTCTCGAGTATCGAGCATGGAGGTAGCGATGCTGTCGAAGTCGCCATGATTTTCACAGAAGCTTTGGAATCCCTGGGATGGGGAATGGCCGATATAGTCACAGAAAGAGATGTCGGAGTATGGCGACAATGAGAATGCGGTATTAAGACAATATGACCATATAGCAATGTCTTCTGTCAGTTATCGGCTGATACACCTGGTAAAGCTACGCCCAAGTTCAGTGTCAAGTGTTCATGACCTGAGATGGAGCCGTCGGTGACTGCCTCGTGCCTGGTAAAGGATCTGGGAAAGCGCGTTCAAAGCGATCAGTTTGCAGGCACGAGGCGACAGGAACATATACTAGACATCGCCGGCAAGCAACAGCGTCTTTCTCGCTCTATGCCACTTTACACCCTCGAGCTAGCTTTTTGAGAGACCAGGCATGGCCTAGATAGACCAAAGACTGCAGCGTGAAAAGGGAGATAGGGTATGCTCATAGGTTCACATTAGTAGACTGAAGAGAATTATCGACTCTTGTCGGCTGTATACCTGGTATCACACAGCACGATGAGATGGGGTGCAATATCAACAGAATTGCTCCCACAAAGCAAGGTCGTTCATCTCAAGGACCTCGTCGCTTCTCAAAAGATTCTGGCAGGCTTTGGCTTCACCCTGGCTGGCCCATCTGTCTTTCCACTCTCAAAGCTCAAAATCGAGGCGTCGTGATATCCGGGGCAGGAGATGACAGTAGAACAGACTCGTCCAACCTATGCTCAGCTTTCCTCACTGTAGTAGTCCTTTGTCCGTTCGGCCGCTGCAGCCATAACCTCTTGAATCACGCTCTCATCATACCTGGGGACGAGCTTGACCTTGAAATCTCGGGGAATAGCCACCAATGCGGACTTGAACTGGTTGTAGTCGACATAATCCGTGTTGGGAGGCTCTGTCTCACTGGCCACAATCTTATAGCACACTAGCAGCCTTATAAGCGCTGTATACAAGAGTCGGCTTGCTATGAATTGACCTGAGCAGGCTCTGGACCCTGCGCCGAACGAGAAATGCTGAATGCCCTGACTGGGTTTCTCTTCAGGCACTGTCGTCGACGGCCGCGCCACATACTCGTCGTTCAGCCATCTCTCTGGGTTAAATACCGCAGCATCCGGACCAAAGTGGTCGACGTCATGGTTTGCGGCTTGAGCATTGATGAGGATCATTGTCTTGGGCGGGATCTTGGCTCCATTCCAGTCAACCTCGGTTACTGTTTTGCGAGGCAGTGACATGGCGCTGACAGTGTAATACCGAGCAGCTTCCTTGATGATGGCGTTGATATATGGCACTTTCTCCTCTTGAAAGCTGTTTGACCATACAGTTGCAGGGTCTGTATAGTATCGCATGATGTCCTCATAAGCACGGTCTTGGAAGACTTGACCTTCCTTGGTGGAAAGAGAACCGATACATGAAGTCAAGGTGCCTGGAATAGTCTCGAAACCTCCCGAGACGAGGGAGAGGCAGATTGACGAGACTTCAACACCTGTCAACTTAGTCTCTTCGTCCTTCAAGATTGCTGCGCTGATGCAAGGCTTATCGGTGCCTTTCTTAATCATGTCTCGGACCTTGTTGAGGAGAAAGTTTAGGTAGCGGTCACGGCGATCACGCAGTTCCTTTGACCGACGGATCTTTTCGTTGTTGGGGAAGTACCGCATGATTGGGACATAGTCTTGATAGTTTTCTGAAGCCGACCGGAGTAGTGAGATTGCTGACCCGACGTGCAAGATCTCCCTCAACATGTCGTCGTAGACGTTGTCCATCCGGATGCCATAGCAGAGAGTCAGGGTAGTATTGAGGGCATATCGTTGAATGTATGGTCGCACACCGATCTCGAGCTTGCCGTTTTTGCTGTCACGGAAGAGGTCACGTACAATACAGTACGACTCCAAGTCGAACATATCAAAGTACCCACGCATCGCAGGCCGGCCAAGAGCCTGACCGGCGGCCTTTCTTTTGTTCTTGCAGGATGCGTCCCATGGACTAGACCCTATGGTGAATCCTTGAGTGGTGGAAATTACGCCGTGGAACGTGTACAGGGTTGGTCGGTCGATCACAGCATTTTGATGGCCAACAAGCATCCGCCGGGCGTCCTCAAAAGAGTTTACCACGACAGCCCTGGTGTTACCCAGGCGTATTTGAAAGACGGATTGCCGATACTTCCGCCACCATCCTTCGCAAACCGTTGCATGATCGGGCCCTAGTTGCTGGAGATGTCCGAGTATTGGTAGAGCACCAGGAATCTCTGGGATGCCTTTGATTTTCGGGATGTCGGTGGCAATTGACCACTACTAACGTCAGCTTTGGATAGTGAATAAGAAGTATGAAAATGACCTTGTACAGCCCAAGCAGAATCAAGAAGCCCACGGTAACCCAGATAGCGTAGTCGTGATTGATGGCTCGGAAGAGCCCAGCCAAAGAAGGTGCCATTGCTGCCAAGGTCTCTTCGATCAAGTTTGAAGTCCTCCTTGAAACATTCGATGTACACTTCGGAGAGCAGAGAGGAATGGGATTGAAGAACCAGAAGCAATTTTATATCTTCTGGACTGTTTGCCGCAAAATCGTCGATCAAGTATGGAGAAGCGAGCTTGCGGACTTGTGCGAGCACATGGACCAAAGGACGGAGAACAACGGGCGGTGATTTCTGGCGGCAAGGGCCGCAGTGCACCGCTACTTGTCCTCCTTTTTAGACCATGAACGCACCCTTCCGAGATGCGTCAAGTCACCCGTTGAGAATGTCCTCTCTTTCTGTAGCTGATCTCTTTGGCGTCAAGGGCCGAGTTGCCCTAGTGTCCGGGGGATGTTCGGGCCTGGGACTGATGATCGCAAAGGTGAGCGAGATCCGTTCCGTGTTCGCACCAGTAATCGGACTGATGAGGTGGAATAGGGTCTGGTGTCGAACGGTGCAAAGGTATATGTCACTGCATTACCGACGGATGATATTGAAACGGTGGTGGCCGAGCTCAATGACATGGGAAAGTCATCGGGGGGCAAGGCTGTAGGGTAGTCGTTGTCTCGCCAAACCAGGCATCGCCGTAGCGCCACACTGACTGATGAAATCACAGATTTGCGAGTGATATATCTTCCAAAGAAGGGATCGCTGCTGTTGCAAAAGAACTCGAAAAGCATGAAACTCACCTGGACATTCTCTGTTCAAACGCCGGAATCAGGAGGGACCCGCCGAAGATGTGCAACGTCAAAACTGCATCTTTGGATGAACTGCAAGAGTCTCTGTGGTCTTCGCGACATTCAGATTGGGATGATACTTTCCGTGTCAATGTCACAGCCCACTACTTTCTGTCAGTTGCGTTGCTAAAATTGCTGGTCGCAGCAAGCAATCTTGACATTGGGAACGGCCGAAGAGGTCGAGATGAGGGTCGAGGGGTGATGATAATTACTAGCAGCTGTGCTAGTATGCATAATTGCACGAATGTCGATTTGACCAGCTATGCGGCCAGCAAAGCGGCGATTGATCATTTGGTCGCGCTGTTGGCGAGCAAGTTCGCTAGATGTGAGTGTTGCCACCCGTCACCTTAGTAGGCCCAGAACCAAGAGAAATGCTGATCGGGCCTCGAATCCAGGGTATGTCAGAGTCAACGCCATCAATCCAGGCTGTAAGTGAATCTGACACGTGTACGCAATCAGAAATTGGCTGAACCTGGTCACAGTTGTCCCCAGTAAAATGAACCCCGTTGAAGAGGGCGACAATCAATTTGCGGAGCTCTTTAAAGCAATGCCAGCGGCAAGGGTAGGCAAAATGGAAGATATTGCAGGGGCAGTCCTCTATCTGAGCAGCCAAGCCGGGGTAAGTAAATCAGTCCTTGCGTCAAAAAAGGGGAGATTTTGCTAAACTGCCAACCATCAGGCGTATGTGGACGGGAGATGCCTCTGTGTCGATGGTGGACGAGTTCTTCTCGCCAATGGTCAATAGGAGCATAAAGGCCTGGAATTGCTAGAGATCAAGAACGAGGCAATCTGACAGAAGTGGGTGGGAGTCGGTGAACCTCGTGGCCTTTTTGATAGAATGCCACTTCCATATCGAGACTAGCTTAGTTTGTCTTTGTTCTGGAACACCAAAACAGGAAGGAGAGATCGAGGTAGTTCTTTGGCCCTTGACGTCATAGACAAGTACTCCATCACGTGGAATTAGTGCTTGGCTCGAAAAGCTTGGCACATGTTCTTTTGCTGTTAAAGCAGCACAGGTAATGTTCAGCTCAGAGTGAAAATTCAGCTCAGAGGTGCAAACACCTTGTTGCAGTCAGTTCGCCCCTTTGAGTAGCCCGTGCCCGATCAAGTACTACCTTCCTACGACTAGTCTGGCGAAAGTCTACCTGTATCAAGTTTCGAGGCCGATGTTCCATGCTTATTTCCTATCTCGAAATACCCTTCAGTGCTGCAGTTCCCTTCCTACGCCAGCAATACACATGTTTTCGTCTACCTACGATATCCGTTCGAGGCCAGTTTCGTTCGCATTTCATCTCACGCAGCTTCCACACGCGATGGGTACAAAAAAGCACATATTGGCTCAGCATCAACCTGCACCTCAACCCCTGCTGCGGAACATGTGCGCGGGTGGCCGGGAGATCTGACGAGCTTGTTGCGCTACCGAGGTGCTTGTTATCCTTATCTCCAATCAGTGTCAGCTGAGGTCGCTTGACCTGGATCTGCGTCCATTCCTTCGTCCGCCTTTACATTGGCTGGTTTGTGTATGTTGCTTGACGATCACTTGCACACCTTCCCCTTGGGTTATAGACTGCGGCCCTCCGCCCGCATCAACGTTGCATTGTCATAATATCATGGCCAACAAGCTTCTGAAGCTTCCCGATAACGACTTCCACGCGTTAAGGTGTCATGGCTTCCACATGCGGGGTTTAAGAGCTTGTGGACGCTACAACTGTTACGTTCAGCGGCATAAAACAGGTTGGTTGCGCAAGACACATACGCGTGTGAAAAACAGCTTGCTGCCGGCTGGTTTTTTTGTTTTACCTCTCTACCTTCTGTACCGTTCACCTCTGATTCTCATTGCGTTTTTCATTCTTGCAAAATGAGAATCTTATATGCTCTCCTAACAGCTACCCTCCCTGGGTTTGGGCAGGCGAGGTAGGTTAGCTAGCTAGCATCAAAACATTTTCTGACACCACGCAGAAATCTTGCGCCTGCACCCCACCGTTTGACAGCACGGCAGGATGTTGACCCAACAGAGCTGTACCCCGAACACTACATTTCTATCCCTGTGGACCACTTCCACAATGAGTCCCGATACGAGCCACATTCCAATAAAACCTTCAAGCTGCGGTACTTTTTTGACGCAACATACTACAAACCTGGCGGACCTGTAATAGTCTTACAGAGCGGAGAGGCAGATGCCAGTGAGCGCCTACCGTACCTTCAGAAAGGAATCGTCTACCAGCTTGCATCGGCTCTGAACGGCATCGGCGTGGTTTTGGAGCACAGATATTACGGAAAAAGCTTTCCTACACCTGACCTGTCAACCAAGAATCTGCGTTTTCTGTCCACAGACCAGGCCGTGGCTGACCAAGCCTACTTTGCCTCCCATGTCGTCTTTCCGGGGATGGAGAATTTCAACTTAACAGCCCCCGGCACTCCCTATCTAGCTTATGGAGGCTCATATTCTGGCGGAATCGTTGCATTCTTGCGCAAACTATACCCTGAGATCTACTGGGGCGCAATTTCGTCGTCGGGAGTTACGGAAGCCATCTATGACTATTGGGCGTACTATGAACCTGTTCGCCAGTACGGTCCACCTGCATGTATCGCGGCACAAACGAAGTTGATCAATATTATGGACAACATTCTCCAGAAGAATGACGCAAAGACTGTTGCACAGCTTAAGAAAGGGTTCGGTCTGCAGACCCTTACGCACAACGATGATCTGGCGAACCTTGCGTCTGGCGGGATTGGCTGGTGGCAGTCGACAAACTGGGACCCAGAGGTCAACAGTCCGGAATTCAGCTACTATTGCGGCAATATCAGCTCCGACACTCTTCTTTGGCCTAGCTATGCTTCTGCTAAGGCAAACGCTACAGCACTGATAGAAGCGGGCGGATGGGGCAATGAGAGCGCACAACTGCTAAACCCTCTGCTCAACTGGATGGCATGGACCAACGACAGCTATGTTGGGTCGTGCGACAGCACCCTCGATGAATGCTATGGTACTCACAATGAATCGACGCCCATGTATACCGACAAGAACATTACCAACTACAATGCACTGTCATGGCCGTATCAATACTGTAAGGAATGGGGCTATATTCAAGACGGAGCAAGTGTCCCCCACGACCGACTTCCTCTCATATCCCGTCTCCTGACCGTCAAATATCTTACGCAAGTTTGCCGGTATGCATTCAACATTACTACGCCGCCTGATGTCAACGCTGTCAATAAATATGGCGGCTTCAACATCTCCTATCCCAGACTTGCAACTATAGGAGGTGAGGCCGACCCCTGGCGGCCGGCGACAGCGTTAGCGACGTTGTCTCAGCCTGATGTCCTTAACCAAACAAGCACGCCGAGTGAACCTGTCGTTTTAATTCAAGGAGCAGTGCATCACTGGGATGAAAATGGGTTGGTGAGTCTTCCCGTAGGCGATCCCGACCTAGATGTCGGGCTCGTAGTCCTTGCTGTCATGGTGAACGTGCGCTGACTTTTCCCATCTTGAAGTTTCCGAATGAGACGACACCAATCCTGCCACCGGCTCCAGTGGCCAATGCGCAGAGGCAAATCGTAGAAGCGGCCCAAGGATGGATGGCAGAGTGGAAGGCAAGTCACTACTGAGCCCTCCGTACCAAGTACTTCGCAGGTCTGCACGCTTGCCTTCAACAGGAATCGGTGGGCGAAACTGGGTGGGGACTGCGAGATGCCCAGGTCTCGACGTTCTGATCAGGCTGGTGCGACCAGTCTCTCGGGGAGCTCCAAAGGATACTCCATTCCCAACTTACACGGTCGAGAGGAATTGGAACATTCTGATACCTGGCGAATACATAGTGTAGGCGGTGTGTGCAGCTTTGTACCTAACACAGGAGCTTCTAACCCAACCTCTAGAGCCGTGCTGCCGCTTAAGTGATCGACAGCCCTTACATGACGCCGAGCACTTCAGGGTAAGACAGAGTATTTATATACCCAGTAGTGGGTGCAAATGTCGGTGCAAGCGAGACCGACAGAGCAGCGGTGTGTTAGTACGGAGTAGTTATCTCTCGTCTCCCACGACGGGCTGCCACTTCGTATGATCCAAGGCGCCAACCCCGGTTATGCGGACTTCGTAATTCCCGCGCTTGTAGACAGGCGAGTAGTCTACGATGGAGCTGGTCACGTCTAGGACAAGGGCGAGCACAAGGTACTATGTCTAATCTCCAGGAACTTGAAGTGGAAATGGGAACGATCTGAACTGAGCCGTGGAAAAAGGGGGTAGGGAGGGGTGGAGGTGTTTGACAGTTCAAATGACGCCATTTCCACACCAATTTAATGGACTTTGGTTTTCAAATGACTGACTTTTTTCTTTGGTGTGAGACCTCCACCGTCATCGCTCTGCTACCAGCACCACTAGGTCCGCGGGCAACTTTCACATTGGCACATACTCCGTATGTACTTCGGAGCACAACGGTCTGTATAACATCAGTCACTACCTGTCCAAAGCCTGAATCTGTATGGGAAGAAGTTCTCAGTATTTCTTACCTCACTCAAATCCCGAGCACACGCACGTCCGCCTGACCTCCCGCGAGATAAATCCAAAGGGGCTGGACCCCAGTAAAGTGGCGTTTGAGACTGCAGCCAACCACAACAACAAGCTCCCACTGTCAGATTTGCAGGGCACGTGTTTGAGCATGAATCCCACAATTTTCTCCTCCGTCCGTTTTCTGCGCGAAAGCCGTTCCATGGCCCAAGACCTTATGCAAGAGAGTGGACTACATGGCTGCTGGTGGACAAAAGACAAAAACACAACTCGATATACTCCGGAGTACTTACCTACTGTGTACCTTTGGCGCCCGTAGCCGCCGCTGGTTGGATCCTGCTCAAGCCTGGTCACGTCAACCCCTCACCTGTTGCGAACAAGATGCACGACTCTAGTTTAGCTCTGGGACGCCTTGACCTCCTCGGCTACTGCTCTAATGTAACTGAGGTCAAGCGTCTGGGTCTGGTACCTGGAGCTTTACCCAGAATAGGTGCTGATGGTGTACTTGTACGTACAAGGACTAAGCCCATCTTGATTTCCTGTTGACGTTTTTTCTCCTTGCTAGGCGAAGGGGCCGATCACTGGGCGCATGCCGCCATCCACTCTCCACATTCACAATTGGACGGTCAATATCAAGACGTCAAAACACCGATCCATCCTGGACAAGGATATGATACCTGCGCATGAGAACGGTCAGGGAAAAACAAAAACACCAAAGCCGCCTGCTGCTGGGTCTCGGCCTACTTTTGTAAGTTCGGCAGGTCTCCGTGGGTCGTTGACGCTAGACAGGCTCCAGAGTCCACATATTCGTTGCAGTATGTGCCAGCAATGAAACGTTGGTCCTCAAACCAGACTTCCCGTCTACTCCACTTCCCCTCGAACTTGCAGTAACCTCTAACAGACTTCATCAAAAAACCCCGGGGGGCTAGGTCCGCCTGGTCCCTTCATCAGCCTAGCTCGTGCTGGTCTGCGGACTCACAGTCAAGCTTCCTGCAATCTTACTCTCGCTTGAAGTACCTGATCGTCGCTATTCCTTCTTCTCCGGCTTTGTCGTCTGCGAGATAGAGTTGCCTCTTATCCTCAATCAGGTAGCATCTAACCCTCTTTACTGGGTCGGACATTTTGGTTTCTCGTCAAAATCCTGGTTGACCGCTCTCATTTTCTGTCCGAGTGGCCTTTCGTGGCGTACACTTGTCTTTTTTGTTCGCTTCAAGCTGGCGAGGCTTGAAAGCCTGGCGCTGTCCTGTGTCATGGGCCGATCTGCGTGTCCGGGTTTGCCCCGTTCCATTTGAAAACCCTGTCGCAGCCTCAATGCCTTCAAACGGATCCTGCAACTTTTAGAGTTCCAGGTGACAGTTGCGTCCAGCAGCCAGGCATCCTCAGTAACCCCGTCAGATTTCTCCAGATTTCGCTGCCCGTTGTTCCACGCATGACTTCCCACAAAATTTCGTTCACGCCATCCTCGGATCTCTCTACACCTTCTACCAATCTCGCTCCCTCCACCGTCGCCATGGACCAGGTCCTCAAAGCCCGAAAGATGAGCTCTGCCTCTGCTCGGAGGAAAAAGTTTCAAGAACGACAGCAGCAACAGGCTCTGGACCGAGAGAAGCTTGCTGAACACAAGAGGAGGATTTTGATGTATGACCATATGGCGGAGCATGTGTCCGACCCTGCGCATGGCCTTGACGGAGACAGTTCTGCAGACGAAGTCGACATGGACGCTGAGCGCTTTGATCGAGAGTCATCTGTCGAGACACCTTCGGAGAGGAGCGTTTTGACGCCGGACGACATGGCCTTGAACAGAGCTCCCTTTGGCAAAACACCCTCGCCCGGGCCGCTGCAGGTTGCGGGCCTCAAAATACAGATCCCAGATGAAGAGGTCCTTCAACAGATGGAGGTAGACGAGGTTCGTGTCATCGTGCCGCCTTCTCCAAAGCCTGTTGTCCAAGCTTCCCTGGCTTCCTGGTCCGACTTCCGATACGACCGCTATTCCGCAGTCCTCGACTCTCCGCTATTCGAGGCCCTCAGCCCTGAGTTCGACAATGAGGAGACCTTCTCACCAATTGAAACAGCCACGCCGATATCCTACCAGCAGCCCAAATCCCGACCTTCATTAATATCCATTGTCAGCCTCACCCACCGAGGCAAACGAAGAACGGCCTCGATGCAGAGTCCTCTGTCGCAGACTGTGGCCCAAACGTCGGATCGACCATCGAAGCGCCAGTCGATGAGTAGTGTGCGTTCTGGGTTCCCTGCTGCGGAAGCTACTCTCGTCGAGGTTCCCAACCTTCCCGCCAATGCTTTCGAACTCATCGCCAATGCTAGCCAGGAATCACTACTTTTATCCACGAAGGAGCCAACCAGGTCAAAGGCGGACAGGAAGTCCAGTATGCCACGCTTGTCGACTGCACTGAGCCACGCGCGCATGAGCAGCATCAAAAGCTTCATTAAGACGCCTACAACTGCGACGACGCCTCTCCCACATACGCGATCATCGTCTCGGCCTTCAAGTCATGTGAGCAGACCTTCCACTGCGAGTGCACCTGGGTCGGACATTTACTATGTGATGAAAAACCCCGCCGCGTCGACGAGCTCGGGAAATCTTTCCTCGATTACTCGCCCGCTTACATCTCAGAACACTTCACTC
This sequence comes from Fonsecaea pugnacius, assembly GCA_011800825.1. Taxonomy (NCBI): domain Eukaryota; kingdom Fungi; phylum Ascomycota; class Eurotiomycetes; order Chaetothyriales; family Herpotrichiellaceae; genus Fonsecaea; species Fonsecaea pugnacius. The sequence continues at coordinate 248,823 of WJFF01000005.1, read as the reverse complement.
GCAATGATGGGGCCCACCAGCTCCAATATGACGGCTCTACCAACCCTCCCGACTCCCCCAGCCGATGAAGAAGCTTCAGACCCGTTGGCCACGAGACCAGCCATGCAGAGGAAAAAATCCTTCTCAGCACTCCGGAGACGAAGTGAAAGTATTGGACAAGCAATCAAGGGATTGGGCAAGATTACGACCAAACACGATGTCCCAGTACCAACAAATCCAGGTCTGATGACCCCAAAGAAACCACAGCCGTTTGATTTGGGTCAATTCCCCACTCCGCCCTTACCTTCTCCTCGGACTGGGAAAAGTAGTGCAGGCTCATTCACTTCGACCAGGGTTATGAGTAGTGGAGGTCATATAGGGCTAGGCCTGCGGAGTATTGAGGGATTCGCCCAAAGGTGACAAGATTCCATTCTTGAGAAGATATTGGGTGTCAAACAATTTCCAGGAACGAGAGTGACCATACTCTTTGATGAAGTTATGAGTTGGATTTTATTAGCGAAATTGTACAAAAGTATAGTGTTATTAAATGGTATTGGGACCCTCCAGAAGATCGTTGCTTCCGCGGCAAGGATGAAAATATCATCGTTTCGAACTATTCAATCAGTCTTATCTCTCCTGATGTACAGGATAGTTCGGGGTAGTCGCCGAGTTCGCTTCCACAAGATGTAGCCTCGTCCAGCATGATCACGTGACTAATAGCCTCGTCAACCTGAGATTGTCGTTCCGCTTCGTCCTGTCCCTCTTTAACGCGTCCACTTGAGCCAGCGACCTCCCCTCTCGGTGAGAATTCAGAGATGCCACCTCAGAGCAGAGGAGGTTCGCCTGCCCTAGGCCCCCGTCCCTTCTCGAAATCGGAATCACTCCCTCCCACCCTGCGGCCGTACTTGGAAAACCTACCTTCTCCAACAGCGTTAGTTCCCAGCGATCAACGCACTCCCACAGGCCCTCGCATGATCATCCCGGAACGTGATTTTTCGACGCCGACACCGAGCCCTCAGAGGTCTCGAGCCGCAACCGCATTCGAGCTTGGTGCTGAAGATAAGGAAGGAAGCGAAGATGAAGACAGTGATGCGCTTGGCCCTGGCGGAAGGGCTTCACCCTTGGAAGAGAGTAGAGCCGAACAAGACCGTATCGAGCTTGATGTGGCAGGCGTGACATTGGACGACGATGATTTTGAGTCGCACTACTCTCGTCAGGAGACTTC
>WJFF01000005.1:225428-240397 GCA_011800825.1 Fonsecaea pugnacius | reverse complement strand
TGTCGGCCAATCCGTCCAATGGTGGCTAGAATCATTAGAGCTAGGCCCATGTCGACCATGCGATGCAACGACAAACGGGAAGCCTCCGTCCTGGCCGCGATCCAGCAAGATGGAGTTGTTAGGCAGGATGATCACATTCTCAATATATGCAAGGACAATCTGCATTCTCGAGGCATCACGGACGGTTCCATCCGGCATCTCACGACAAAGAGGGACATTCCATTCGTTGACACAAGGGACGGGGTTCTTGAAGATGCAGCTGCAGTAGTAGTCGCACCATGTCACACCTTGGTTTTGCACAGTGGACGTACGCATGACCGTCATGTTGTAGGCACAGAAATACCCCAGGTCTGGCTGCTGGCAGAAGCCAGGGCCGTCCGCGACATTGCCGCAATTGAGAGTGAAACTGCCGGATGATTGGCTTGGGACACCACTGGGAGGAGCAACGGCTGTAGAGTCTGGAATCTCATCTGCAGTCGCCGATATTTCCACATCTCCAGAGCGTTTCTCGCGAGCGAAGGGATTCCGGCATCGGCAGCTGTGAGTGCATTCAGGAATGTCGGTACTATTGTGGGAAAGAGTTCGTAGGTAAGTGCCCGTCAGGCTAACACATGAGTAACCTTCATCTCGGCAGTAATTGGTAAGAGTCTCGTTATTTCTGCCACGCGACGAACAGGTCATGCCAAAGGGATCAAATTTGTTGACTGCTGGGACAGCTGCGATGTCGTTTGTTTCAGACTCTGTGCTGGCTCTTGTCTTCAGATGCAATGACACAGCAGACTCGGCGGGCGTTGGTGATGCCGGACAATTGCAACCAGCTTGACAAGATGCAACCACATCCCCAGAATGCTGCAACACAAAACGTGATTCAGGCAGAATGGCACAGTTATAGCCCTTCTTCTTGCAGTCCTGGGTCAGTGATTCATTAAACGACCAAGTACCTTTGGTCAACCCATTGTTTGAACTGCAGCCAAGGAGAAGGTCCTGAATGGTCACTCCGCCGGTGCTTTGTGGAGGCTGCGACAGTACCTCGCTCCCTTCGCGCTTCCACGTTTGTGACTGGCAGGCACAAGAGTTATCGCACTCCTTAATGTCCTTTGCGCCAGGCTGCAAAGTCAATGTCAACGCTGCACGCGTAGGATCGGTTGCGCATGAGTAGCCGTGGGATGCACAGAACGTGGTCAAGTTCTTGTCATATAGTAATCCGCCGCTAAAAGGTGCCACTTGAGTGGACTGCTGCGACTTGCATATTATCTTTTGTGGGTCGGCTGATACCACGTCCAAATCTCTGGTAACGACTTTGCGGAAGTCCAAGGTTCCATTAGGGTAGGCATGTGCGTCGCTAACATTTCCCAGAAGAGTGCCATTGTCATTGTAGACTAAATTCCCTTTGAGCAGGCACGTGGTGAGAAGAGCCGCGTTTGGAAAGCACTGAATTGCTGGCTTGAGGTTCATGCAGAAACAATGTTCCTCACACCAGTGCTCTCCGGTGCTCTTGAACTTCAATTGACCCCTCGCTGTGCAGTAATACTGATACGACGAGCCGCACCAGGCAGTATGCTCGCGGTCTTCGCATATCAATCCGTAGTCATGGCGCTTTTCGAGTGCCTTGGTGTGCGAAAAGTTCAGAGTGCCATTTTCAACGACTTGGGCGTCCGAGAGATTGCCCAGGACGGTACCATCGATTGTATCAAAGACAGTGTTATCTTTGAACCCACAAGAGACATACTTGTTTCCAAAATTGAAGCAGGGCCTCGGGCTGATGTTGACACAGATGCAGTGGCTCTCGCAAGTGACTTCTGCCTGGCCTTTGTGTTTGACGACCCCATTTGCGTTGCAGAAATAGCCATGAGCTGAGTTCTGGCATAGTCCTGTAAGAGTACGGTCGTAACAGACGAGTGCATGGTCATGACTGAGGTCTATATCGCGCTTTGCAATTGTCGTGGTCAAGTCTAAGGAGCCGTCTGGAAGAATGCTTGATTCGGTGACATTTCCAAGGAGCTCGCCATTCGTTGCATCCAGAACCATGTTATTGACGACTGTGCATTGTTTGGAGGCTTTGTTGACGACACAAATCTTTGGCGCAGGTACGAGATCAACGCACGAGCAGATGTCATGACACATAATGTCCTTCTGTTTGTATTTCAGCTTGCCCGAAGAGCTGCAAGTATAACCAATGCCTGCGCACATGGTGGTCCACAATCTATCATCGCAGACCAGGGCATAGTTGTGGAGTGCCATGTCTGTGTCTCGACGCTCTAGGGTGGATAGGTGCTCGAGAGATGCGTGGGACGAGACCATGTCATGTGCGGGATGAACTGCAATCTCATTGGAAGCAGTGTGAGTGGGAACATGATGACTGTGGTGAGAGGTAGGAGTTTGATGCCAGCTGCGGACGATGGAGGTGTGGCCTTTGGTGGGCTTAAGAGGACCAGCATCAAGGAAACCAGCAAGGAAACAGAGGATGAATGTGAGACGAAGGATTGCCGCTTGACGCCAACCTGCCAAAATGTCACATTAGTCTCTTACTCTGCACCATCACTGGACATCGACATGAAGACGCACCTTTCATCTTGACCTCCATGACGCTGGTGAGGCAATTGCCGAGAGTGGCTTGCCCCAGGAGTGAGTGAGTTCAGAGCAAAAGGTGTTTGTTGTTTGTGAAAAGAATGACTTGGAAGAGGAGAAGCGATTGATGAAGAAAGCAATGAGGGTGACGAAGAAGAGAGAAGGAATGAAGAGGAAGAAGGAACTTTATAGGCGACAAAATCAATTGAGAGCAACTTCAACTTCACTTGGCGAAAAGTGTCACCAGGTCGACCTTCACTTTGCCCAAACTCACTGATCTCTCACCTTGAGGTCTGGCAGCGGCTTGAAAGTGAAGACATCCAGAGATCAGGTCGTGTCACTGCTTTTCACCAGAGAGTGTACATCACTCTGACTTTCAAACCCTGGATACTCTCTGATTTCGAGGGTGGAAGGGTACGTCCATGCCGGGTCAACCATGAGCTTGATCAGGGTGGTTATATCTTCATGGTATAGCAGTAGAGACTCTCCCCCTATCATGATCCAAGTCGGCGTCTTCGATACCTTGTCGGCGACATCACCATCTTGTAGATGCATTTCACGTTGTGTACCGGCATACGATTAGTGAAACTGATAGCCGACCTTCCCATTCATTAGCCTCATCCATTGGGTTGATCAAGTCAAGGCTGAACGGCAACAGTTCCAGCCTTATCCACATCTGATCCCATGAGGTCGACCCTGACGAGGCTGTAGCCTTGCCTTAGCACCACTAGAAGATAACAGCCCACATTATATGTATGACAGCCACGTGTGGAACATAGAACAAACCAGGTAAGAGATTCCGAGGGCGTCAGCTGATGACCGGATTCTTTCCGTCCAGGTGTTCCTTCGACCAGCTTTGAAATGACTGTCTGCATAATACGTCAATGCTTTCCTAGATTGTATAGCTTTGTCAGCTTGCCCAAGGCTATATATCCCCTTCATGTCCTCACCTCAGCTCAGTGTGTTTCAACAAGTGTGCTTCCATCTTTCATAACCACCACAGCTCCAACTTGCGTATCTGTGACCAAATCATCAGCATCTCTAAGAAAAATGGGCGACGCCGCTGCCACTCCACTCCCATCTCCCTTCCCGACCTGGCACAATGATACCTACCCTGGTATTGACCCTTCACGCCCCGAACTTTCACTCGAGGGGAAGACCGCAATCGTGACTGGTGGCGCCGGCGCAATCGGCTCTGCTATGGTCAATGCTTTCGCAAAGGCAGGCGTCAGTCTTATTGGTATCGTGGGACGAACACAGAAGACTTTGGACGCTACCAAGGCCAAATTCGAGTCTCAGTACCCAAATACAAAGGTTGTCGCCGTGACAGCGGATATAGCTTCCCTCTCGAGCATCGAAGCTGCCTTCAAAACTATACAACAACAGGCCAACCAACCGATCGACATCTTTGTCCACAACGCCGGCCATCTGGCGGAGCCTGCGACCCTTGCGGCCTCCGATCCTAAGGAATGGTGGACATCTTTCGAAGTGAACATCCTTGGGGCATTCCACTCCGTGCGAGCCTTCCTCCCTATAGGATCCCCCACCGCCACAATCGTCAATATCTCGACAGCCGCTATCCACGTCCCCGCTGCTATGGTGACTAATTTGTCAGCATACTCCTCCTCCAAGCTCGCATCGCTCAAGGTCTTCGAGTTCGTCCAGAGTGAGCACCCGGATTTGCATGTGGTCAGTTTTCAGCCGGGCGTCGTTTCAAGCGACATCAACGTCAAGCATGGTGCCATGGCACCTATGGATACGCGTAAGTCACTCCTCCCCATCGTGTCACGTTGAGTCAATGGCCTAAAGAGCCGAGTTCCACCCCGCCCCAATACGTCCGAATAACCCCCTGGCTGACTTTTACGCCCTGCGATACCAGCCGACTTGCCAGCTTCGTTCGCGGTCTGGGCATGCAGCCCGGAAGCCAAGTTCCTGAAGAACAAGCTCGTCTGGGCGAACTGGGACGTGGACGAACTGAAGGCCAAAGCTGACGAAATCGCCAACTCACCCGCTTTCACAATCGGTCTGGCGGGCTGGCCGGTGCTATCGTGAAGCGGGCCAAGGACAGAAGGTCCCTTGGGTATCGACAAACAAGTACTGTGGCTACCCAGACGGGAAATATCAGAGACGCACCGTGGGCACGGCCATCAGGACTGACTGAATCTAGCCCACAGAAAAGGTTACATACAGAGGCGTGGCACGGGAAAGCTGGCTCAAGGGAATGTTTGTTCATGGTGACATGGTTTAAAAGGGGCAGTTGGATCCAATGCTGGGGACGGTGTTGGACGGTCATGACCTGTTTCACCGACCGGACGTTGAAAGAAAGGCAGCGAAGACAAGGTTGTTAAGGAGAAACTAGGCCGAATTCAGACATCTTGCCGAGCTTGGTATTGAGGTACGCGCTGTTTTAGCGAGTCATGCACGTGACACATTAGATAAGCCTCTCTCAGCGCATCGATACACGTTAGACTAGCCACTCACATAGCAACGACAGCTCAAGGTCGATACATTCATTGGTAATCATGCCCCAGCCCAAGTGCTTCTGGTCCTCATCTCGTCTCATCATTCGTCTTTGTCTTGACCGTAGACCCCAGAAATCTTACAAGGTGCAAACACCACAATTTTTGTGGCCTTGTGAATTTGTCAGACGCCAAATCTCGTCCGTTCGTAAACTCTATCTCTATAGGTAGTCATCACCGCGTAGCCGAATCAGACCACTTCATAACGTGTCTATACATAATTGAAGATTGTAAATATATCGCAGCCTCAAATCCAGGTGCGCCCAGGCCCAATAAAAGGCCCGACACCCCGTGGAGGCCACCCACAGCAGAACTTTTGTTTCCAGAAACCCCCAGTCTTCCACACCCGAGGGGATCATTGCACACCATCAGAAAAAGGAAGGAGAAACAAGAACGTCTGGAATTTCAGTGCGGTTGGCTGGACGGACCTTCACCGCCTAGCCTTCTCAATTCAAAGTCCTCCGCCCTACTGCGCACTGGAGCCATGGGCGGAAATGGTTCGTTCTCGTTAGAATGAGATGCGATCGAGTCCACCCGTACTGCCTGCGAGCTGACTTTACCAGATCTCGCATCCAAGGGTGGCTCGGATGAGATGGGCGGAGCTTGACCTTCTTCCGCCAGTGAGTCGCGTGGAAGATCAATGCTTCGACCAGTGCGATTGAAGCGCCCCAGGAAGCGATTGCGATGTGTTTCGGTGCTGCTGATCGAGGCCCGATGATGACCACCGATTGACGCCCTGCTGTTACCGCCCAAGCTTTGGGTGGTCGAGCGCCGCAGAATGCCACTCATCATGTGTCCTTCTCGAGATGTTGACCTTCCATGGCTTTCGCGTTCTTGGGATTCTGAGATTCTTCGTTCCTCCTCAATCCTGTTGGATTCTCGAATCACCTCTTCGAAATGTGGGCGACTGCGGTCTTCGTACACATCCGAAAGTTGCTCTCCTGAACTCACGTCCTTCATACCCAACGAAAAATCCACTCTCCTGGCCATGGCCGACAGAGACTCGCCTCTAGGTCGTCCGAGTTGACCAGTGCTAGGCCGTCGCCGCAGGATGGAAGGATACTGAAGCGGAGGCGCGGCAGCCGCTGGAGTATGGTGGAGCGGATCTCCAGTAATACTTCCTGAAGCATGACCGGGTTGCAGATCGTTGGCATTTCCGCTGATGAGGGGTGGAGCCCCAGGAGGCATCTGCATAAAGTACGGCACATCTGGTCGCCAACCAGCTTGGTTGCGACGGGGACCTTCGATGCCAATCTCCTGCATAGCCACCATCAAAGCACAGATGAATTTGTTCCGTCGCTGAAGACGAAGCAGCTCGTTTTGCCAGTTCGACTTGTAGAAGAAAACAACATTCAAAGTGAGAGAATACGCTTCGGTCACCTCCCTAAGTTCGGTCAAAATATTACCCTGGTACTCACGCTTCTCAGAACGGACAAACTCGAGTAGCGAGTTGCGCAAGGCCTCGATTTGTTCTAGAGTGGTACCGAATCGGATGACAATCGGAACAGCTTCAGCAAGACCTCCAGACCGCCGCATGTTCAGGATGAATAACGTGTTAAGATAGGAGTTCGGCGCTTGGACAATGTGGCCTTCCATCTTCTTAAATTCCGTGTACAACAACGAGATTTCCTTGACGAAGTAGTCATCTCCTTTGAGGGAGGACCCAGTGTTGCCGTAGATCGAAACTCGGTCTCCAACATCAAAGGGATGTTTGACGAAGACAAAGATGCAGGACTGTAGGAACTCTTGAGCAGTAGCAGAAAAGAGCCAAGATAAAGCGAGGACGGCTGAGCCAGCCGAAGTCAAGACTCCGGCCGCCGAGGTGGAAATGAGAGAGATCAGGACCAAAACAGTGACGACGCACACGATGAAGAATAGGACATCGTCAAGCTTGCTGACGACGGAGTCGAGGTCTTTAAGGGAAGCCGTGATTGATTTTCTTTCCCTTCCGATCTCGACACAGACGGCTTCGAGTTCCTCCATGGAGATATCTCCGTTCATATCTTTGTCGAACATGCTGAACGCGGCCTCAGCTTCCTCTTCGTTGTCAAAGGCGGCCTTCAGGTCTTCTGATGACACGGTCTCGAAGCCCTCCCGCACGAATGTTCGATACAGACGTCGAGCCAGAACCTGCGAGCCGCTGGTGCTATTGAGCAGGGTTAAGACGACCTGAGAAGGGTGGCCACTTTTTGCCACCTTCTTCCCAGTAAAATCACCCGCGACTGTGCCGGCCACATCACCGACTTTAGCAAAGGCCTTGGTGAGAGCTTCCTGAGCATGCGCGGCATAGAGGGCAGGTGTTTTTGTACCCGATCCTGGCTCCAGGTGTTTTTCTTCGAATTCTACATCTTCCATGGCAATTTTGGCCTTGGAAAAGATGTAGAGTTTCGTCAGGCTGCCAATCTGAAATTTGTTGATTTCAATCCGGTCGGCATAAGTTCGCAAGTGGAAGGAAATAGCTATTAGCTGAATGATAATCTTCTCGATGAAATTCAAAGTCGCACCCACAAAAATAGAGATGATGACTTTATTGAGAACCTTTTCCCAATGCTTGGTTTGTTTGGAGCCATTCACATGGTGGTTAGTCATGGTAGGTAGGAAAGAAATCTCAATGCCGAGCCACCAGAAGAAGATTGTCGCCGGGATTTCAAGAGCTTTGCCCAAATCTCGCCACTTTTTTGAATTGTTCGTGAAGAGGCTTGAGATGAGACCGAGTGGATATGGGATCATCCGGGCAGCGATACGGCCAGCCCAGAGAGTCAACCAGATAATTTCCAGCCATACTCCGAACCAGATCAGATCAACACCACCAACACTCGCGTGCTCGGCAGCCGGCAAGAATGCTCCAACCAGAATAGGAACCAGCAGGAGGGCAAAGACTGGGACGATATAGGTGAAATAGCGGATGACAAAGCTGGATTGGTGGATGTATTTGAAGAATTTGGCAACCTTAGTGCTGGGATTTTCGGGCGGCTTGTAGATGGCGGTACGTTCGTGAATAGGGTTCGTAGCTGTATCGAACTCATCGAGTGGTTCGGGTGCTCTCGACCGGGATCGATGAAGCTGCGCTGAATTTCGACCAACCTCTGACTGTTGGGACTCTATTGACGTGAGTCGTTCGGCTCTCTGCACGGCAAGTTCGTCCTCAAGACGATGAGCCTCTTCTCGCGTCTTGCTGGGGGACCGCGGGTCATCGAAGAGTGTTTCTGTATCTCGACGTTGTGTTTCCGCCTTCAACCGGTCGTGTAACAGTTTGCCGTCGACAGAGCCTTCGCGTCTGTCATTCTCAACAGCCGTGAGATCGTCGTCGGAGGGTCTCTTGCTGGCAGGGTCGAACTCGAAGCGAGGCAGTTCTTTCTCGGGAGTAGTCATGTTGGCAGAGGCACGGGTATCGAGAGGACTCTTTCTCTCTAGGACGATCCTCCTCTTCACCCCTCCAATATCATATGTACATCAGAAGCCAGCCAGCGGCTCTGGAGACAAGGTAGCGAACGTGTGGGCGTATATGACGCAAAAGATGGGTACCAATCCTGGGTGGATGGAGTCACACAGGCGTGAGATGTCAGAACTGGGGAAACGATATGTCTGAAATACTAGGTATGAATATCAAAGAGGGTCTACGCGATCCCAGAATGTTGAAACGAAGGAATATAAGAGATGGGGATGAGATGGAAGAAATTACATCTGCGACGGAGGCCGACGTGCTGCGCAGTCTCCCCTCTTTCCCTTTATGCATGCTGCACGTCTACCTGGCGAGCTGGGGACAGGTACAATTGGGTACAAAATTCAACTCTTACTTGTATCAGTAGTTACGTATGGCCCAGAAAATAAGCACAGGGCAAGAAAAAGATAGATACCGCGAAAACAGGAGCGATTGACAGGGATAGGCAGTCTTCGCTCTTGGGGACCCGGTCTTTAGTGGGCGAGGTGGGCACCCGATAAAGCCCACAAGCACTCCACCGGGCGGGCTCCATGGCGAAATAAAGGAATAGGCGCCAGGACCCGTGGGTGGCCACTGCAAGGGCGGCAGATTCCCATCCCTCGAACTACCAATCGTGCCACCCCAAGGCGCCCCAAGCCGTTTGTCATAGGTGGTTGACCCCTGGAAGAAGCCGCCCAAGACAAATGTTGGTGCTTGATCTTCGCTGGGAATTTTCTGACGGTGGCGCAGGTGGAGTGTTGAACTCCCCATCCTTGTTGCATTATTCTTCACCGTCGCCCCATCTCTCATAACAGCACACATGTCGATCAGTCCAATAGCTTGTTGGACGATCGAGATGGAGACTGAGCATTCTCGGAGAGTTACAGACCTGAATGACCGAAAGCTTCTGTTTGTGCATTATACACAGTTGTTCTCTCTTGTACAGATGGATATTTTGCTATGCGAACATCTTCCGAAAGAGAATCTGACTTCCTCCATGCATGCATGACCTGGTTGGTTCTCGTTCCACACGAGCCAGGTCCCCCAGCATACTCGTAGTTGGAATCGATTACACATGTATGAGTACGAGGTTCTTTAAATAAAAATCAGCCACAGCCAGACCAGACGTCTTTCAGCTCGCTTACGAGTACAACCGTGTCTAGGCCTCGCATACGAGGTACATGGATTGCATTTCGTCTCTGGTACCTATTGCCTTGTACGCATAAGGGCGACTGAACCAAGCGTTTAGCATGTTGTGGCGGCTCTGGAGGAGCAGACGCCCAGCTCTGATCCAAATTTTATTTCGGCCTCTTATCTGAGTGTGGCGCCTGCGCCGTTGTGGCCCTGGCGATTGTCTTTCAAGCCTTGTTTCATCTTTGACATGTGCTGCTTCTTTAGAGGTTTTAATTTGCCGTATCGTTATCGATGCGAGGGCGCCCAGAGAATCGGCAGCCCTGAAACAATGTCGGTAGCCAACATTACCAAACGCCAGATCAACCCCTGAGTTCGGGTCAATGCAGAAGACGAAAATGACAGCTCGAGTATGAGGGAGGATAGAGCAGAAAAGTGACGCACTATTGATCGTCAACAATCTCGTACTCGTACCTCGTAAGATCTCCAGGGATCAGATCAAGAAGGCCCCCAAAATTCAAAATGCAGCCGAGGCTCAGTTAAAACTTCTTGAAAGCTCTTTGTTCCTGGAAATTACAAATGGATTGTTCGTCCTTTATATTTTCATGGATTGTTTAGATGTCACGATGGACAAGTCTTGATACTCAAGTATCCTTTTGATGCCAAATGGTGGCTTACCATGACCTTGCTGACCAGAACGGCGAGTTTTTGTCACTCGTGCAAACAACGCGTCTCGGTCGTTGTCAGGTGTACGAGTTACTTTGGCATAACACAAGCAGGCAGAGAACGAGTGAAAGCAGTTTGACAGCTGCAGGTACAAAACTGTGTGTATGTACTTGGTGACTCGGTACGTGGATGGAAAAGTGAATGGACGGCCGGAGGTTGAAAGTCTTGGCTTGTTTATCCTGTTCCGTCTTGCCTAATCGGACGCGCCAATTGTAAATTGATACACACCACTTGACCATCCGCGCACTTTAGGCTTGATTCTCTCCTTTGTCCTCTCCTTCATCTTGTGCGCCGACAGATCTCATAGAGGGTCGGAATTGGATAGTCTCTCATCCCTTTTGTACTTTCACTGCGTCGTGCTCACAGAATCTCCACAGAATGCACGGGGAGGTAAGTTTCGAACATCGACCTTTGTTGTTTTGTGTACCCCTCCATCGATCCCTGTCCAAAAACATCCGCACCACTCTACCTATCTCTACGCAGGCGTACTTCGAATCAGCTACAGCTTTCTACTCCGAATTTAAATGTACTGATCTTTCAATAGGTTTGCCACCTGCATATTGGGCAGGCCGGTACTCAGCTTGGCAATGCCGCCTGGGAGTTGTAAGAACGAACCTTGCGCCCACCGCTACTTTGAATCACGATTGCTAATCCGTTTCCCCCAGGTATCTCCTCGAACACGGCCTGAAGGCTGATGGTCGACCTGATCCTGATGCCAACGTTGGTGATCCTGGAGCCTTCGAGACCTTTTTCACCGAGACCAGCAACAACAAACACGTCCCTCGGTCCATTTTCGTCGATCTCGATCCTTCCCCTATTGATGAAATCCGCACCGGTCAATACAGGCAACTTTTCCACCCAGAGCTATTGATCAGTGGTAAAGAGGATGCCGCAAACAACTATGCTCGGGGTCACTACACCATCGGCAAGGAGCTCGTAGATGATGTTTTGGACAAGGTTCGTCGCGTTGCAGGTGAGCATTAACGCGACATCCATCGAGAAAGACGCAAAAAATCCTGACCCTTTCGCTAGACAACTGTTCCTCACTCCAAGGCTTCTTGATCTTCCATTCTTTCGGAGGAGGTACTGGATCCGGCTTCGGCGCCCTACTTCTCGAGCGACTCTCGGTCGACTATGGCAAAAAGTGCAAATTGGAATTCGCTGTCTATCCGGCCCCACAGGTGTCGTCGTCGGTCGTCGAACCCTACAACGCCGTTCTCTCCACTCATAGCACCATTGAGCACGCTGACTGCACATTCCTGGTCGATAACGAAGCTGTGTACGATATCTGCCGTCGCAGCCTGGATATTCCTCGACCCGACTACGAGCATCTGAATCGCCTCATCGCCCAAGTCGTGTCCTCTGTTACTTCAAGTCTTCGCTTCGATGGTGCTCTCAACGTCGACTTGAACGAGTTCCAGACCAACCTGGTCCCATATCCTCGTATCCATTACCCACTTATCAGCTATGCTCCTGTCGTGTCCACCAAGCGATCCTCGCACGAGAGCTTCAAGGTCCACGACCTGACGCTGCAGTGCTTTGAGCCAAACAACCAGATGGTCGTCTGTGATCCTCGCAACGGAAAATACATGGCTGTTGCCTTGCTCTACCGTGGTGACGTTGTTCCGCGCGATACGAATGCTGCTATTGCCTCCCTCAAGGCCAAATCAAGCTTCCACTTGGTCGACTGGTGCCCCACTGGATTCAAAGTCGGCATCAACTATCAGCCTCGTAAGTTTCTCAATGATCTCGCTTGATCTATTTTTATTAACACTCTATTCTAGCCATGCCCGTTCCCGGCGGCGAGCTCGCCAAAGTCGACCGCTCCGTCAGCATGCTGTCCAACACCACTGCCATTGCCGAAGCCTGGAGTCGACTCGATCACAAGTTTGACCTGATGTACTCGAAGCGAGCGTTCGTGCACTGGTATGTCGGCGAAGGTATGGAGGAAGGCGAGTTCTCCGAAGCCCGGGAAGACCTAGCGGCATTGGAAAAGGACTATGAGGAAGTTGCTAGCGACAGTCTCGAGGCAGAAGACGAGACTGGCGCCGAGTATTGAGTCATCGAACCGATATCTAGGTGATACAGCAAGAACATGAAATCCCGGAATCTCCTCATTTGCAATCACACAGTCACGGTCAATTAGCAGATCACGGAGCTCCAAGTCATGCAGAGTATGAACGAAACCATGTGCTCTTTGGACTAGAGAAGCGGATTGTTGACAGAATGTGCCCGGAGCGAGTTTGACCACGATATGAAAGCATGAGACGAGTCACGGCAGCGAGGGTGTCGATAACACAGATTGAAATATTGATTGTTACCATGAGAGTACAAATTCTTGAGGATTGGTGACGCTGATCAGAGGACTGCAAGCCCAGAGTGGCATCTTAAGTAGTAAATGAGAATCATCTTGCAATATTCAAAACAGATGTAGCCTTCGGTCAGAGCATTGCCTCAAACGTGGTTAATAGGAGAGTACAACAGACAAGCCTTGCAGGTTGCGAGCACGTGACTGAGGTGAGTGCTTCTCCAAGTCAGTCTGCACTTCATCCCCGCCCTCGTCCTGCGGTGGCACGGCGGTTGTTCTCGCATATATCGAGACCTGTTGACTGGAATGTTACAGAGCCTCGTAGCCCGACAATGAGTTCGTCTATTCCATTCGCCATATAAGTCGTTTTCCGGTCCACAATGTCAACTGTGACCCCTTCCTCCCCACCGAAACAACGACCGGCTCTTTACCGCTCTCAATCCCATGCCAATTCCTCGAACAAGAACGATCCCCCGTCATCTAACCAACCTCAATCCGCAGGCCCGAGTGCTCGACCTTCACGACCCTCCCATGGCAGATCAAAATCCTATCTCTCACCTGCAGAACCTAAACCACGGAATGCAATCACGCTCCCCACTGCAACCAGTGCATTCGAGAAGACGGCATCGCGCCTACACCTACCAGGAACCTCGCATCGACACCACCATCAGAAGGATAAAGACCACAACTCCAGTGGACATCAACACTCCCAATCGCATTCTCACATATCACACCATAACAATGATTCAACACACAGTCTCACCTTCAGACGTCACCGTCCAACGCAGTCCGAAGCACATGCGGTCCGTCGATTCGCTTCAAAGGAGGCTCTCTCGACCCTCCCTCACTTGGTCGCAGGACTCAACGCGGAGCGTGACAAGCGAATACACACGGGAAATGTGCCCAATCCTATAAACCCAACAAATCGCAGTGCTGGCGGCAGCAACGGTACCAACAGCACGGGTGCGCATATCTTCGGTCCATCTGCCGCAGTATCAAGCGATTTCCAGGCAGGCGGTCGCTATGACTACAATGCATCTGGATTTCCTGAACTACGCCGGCGTGCGACATCCGATCCTGCCTCTCGTGACAAAATCTCTCAACCAGCTCCAGCACATCCCCTCCGGCCTAAGACCTCGTTCGAAGAAGCCCTCGATCGCGGTGATGCCGCGCGCGTCGCACGGCGCATCCATGTCAAAGTTGAGGATCTTCAGCGCCGCGACCACGAACTCCGAGTTGGTGAAGAAGAACTTCGATCGCGCGTTGCAGAGATAACCGCCACGGGCGTCGAAATAACTCGTCGATTAGACTATGGATACTACAACTTGCTCGAGAAAGTTGGCAGCCTCGTCAGCATGATTGGTAGTTTTCAGTCCCTAGCACGACAGAGTGAGACGTTGATAGGGAACTTTGAGCGTGAGAGCAAAAGGGTCGACGAAGATACACGTCGACGGGTCAAAACTCTGCAGGGGGGCTTCGAGGCCAGGCAGGTGAAGGCCAAACAATTGTCAGAGCGCGGAGACAAGGTGAGCGCCAGGGCGAGAGAGCTATCCGCCCGATTGGAGAAAGCTCGAGCGAAAGTGGAGGAATGGGAGAACCGGGAAGAGAAATTCCGCAAGGCATGGGACCGTGTGTGGGGGATCGTGTGGTGGACAAGCATCGCGGTGCTTGTCATTGTGCTAGCTGTGGTGCTGGGCAAGGAATGGTATTTCCACGGAGATCCCGTAAAGGCCGGGTTGGGACAGCATGGTGAAGGGAACTGGAACCGGAGCCTGAGACTGGGTGGCACAGCGGGAGGCCAGGAGAATGAAAGACTTCTTCGACTCGGTGAAGGCGGTGACGGCAGCGGCCCTAGCGACCCCGGCGGCGAGAATGACACCGACATCGAAGAGAAGAGGCCGAACGTGCCAGACGATGTGAGGGAGATTCTCTTGGGTATCGCTGAGAGGAACTACCGGAGGAAAAAGGCATTCCCGGAGGTTCCTAGCTTGCTGTATGGGACGCCTCGGTTGACGACAAACACGGAGGAAGACCAGTGCCGAGAAGACCCGAGACTGGCCAGCTTGGACGAGCTTTGACACCGAGCAGTTCTATCAGCTCGTCTCTCTGGTTTGTACGGTATACAGTACATTGGGTTTCTGTGCGCGCTGTGGCACACTACCGGACCATGAAGGACTTGTCCTACGGAAATGTTCAGGATGGGGTGGGAGGGGAGAGGATGGGATAAGCGTCCGAGACACTCGCTCTCTCCATGGCATGGCGGAAGGGTCAGAGAGAGAGCAATCCGTCGCGCACG
>WJFF01000005.1:196673-208693 GCA_011800825.1 Fonsecaea pugnacius | reverse complement strand
ATGGCCAACAGCCACGGTCCAGTGCCGCTGCACAAGACCCTCTACTTACTGTGGTAATTGTGCACAGAACCCCCAAGAAATAAGCCATGATTGATTGGTTGATTCACCACCTGGTAGAGTCCGAGGCGAGGCACTTTCGAAGAACTCAGTGTTCATTTCTATACCGTAAAATACTAAAAGTCAGATATACTAGGGACATGATTCTTATACAGCTCTGAAAGCGCCCGCCCGGGTCCATCCCTCTCCCTCTCTCTAGCTCCACCTTCCAACGACCCTGTAAGACGGTCTTGTAAAATAACGACAGGTTAAGAATATGGCCAAGATTCGCAGCCTCTTCTCTGCGTCAAGACAAGATATCCCACCAGGCTTTGCTTGACTTGTCGGCCAAGTGTCATGATCCTGTCGCCCCAGGCAACACCGATCCTGCCCACGGTAAGCCCTCAAGCAAGCGAGCAAGCCTTGGGTCAAGGCTGCCTTCTTTTCTGTCCAATGCGTCGTGGTTTCATGATAGCCCGAGAGAGGTTTTTCCCTGCCCTTTTCGTTGCCCATGGTCATTCAAACTTCCTCCTCGTCATCCAAGCCATCTCCTAACAGCTCATCATCCTCCACAACTTGGGAGTAATCCTGACCTCTTCTTGCAAAGGCATCTCTCGAGCGATAAGGAGCACCATAGCCAGCATTCGACCCTCTTCCCACACCAAAACGTCCACCCGAACCACTACCTCCACTCCCAAGAGGCATATATCCTCTTGCGCTTCTCCACAAACTCATCACAAGTAACGGCATCGCCTTGGCCACCGCGACCACGCCACTCAACACCACCACGGGAACCTTGATCCACAGCGGGTCGCTGCTTGCTCCAGAGGAAGTTCCAGAAGCACCCATGCTTTCTCCCAGCCGGATTTGCCCAAATGAACCGAATCCACTCTGCCACTTCGTGTATACCCAATACCCAATGCCTAGGGAGGCTGCAATTGGAACCACAATCGCAAAGAACAATGCCATACCGGAAATGCTATGCTTCTTCTTATATTCCTTTTCATGACCTGGGCAAGGTCTGGATTCGAGCTTGTCCAGCTCTCTCCCGCCTTGACACGTCGTCAGCGGTATCCTCCTGTATCCAGTGGGATACCAAAACTCGAGTTGATCAGGGTTGTCTCGACACCTCTGCTCGTGATCGGCTGGTTGTAGCCCCGGTACCAATTGGCATGTGCCGTCGGCTTGTGCCTGGTAGTTGTAGTCACATTCAAAATCCTGGCGCGTGCAAGAACAATTCTTTGCGATGTTGTGGAGGTGGCTGATGGTCTTGCCATTGTAGCATTTGGCATCGGCCCGTTTGCGGTGATATTGAGCTACATGGCCAAACAAGCAGTTTGATGCCTGCATCGGATGCTTGGGTTCCCAGAGCGTGTAATCGCCCTTTTCGGGGTCCTTCTCATCGAGTTCGCACTTGACTTGGCGTTCTTCGAGGCCGGAAAAGTCCAGATGCACGGTGAAGATGCCACGTTTGGCGTTTCCCCCTAGCTCACGCCCCCAAAGGAGGAAGTTGCGGGAGTTGTCTGATGGTACGGTGGTGATCGCGTCAATCTGCATTTCCACATCTGGGGAGAAGACAAACTCTCGCCACGTCCTACCCTCATCAAGAGTGTAGAAGAGAGATTTGGTGGGTTGGGATTCCTTGACAATCACGATGATGCTGCCCTGGTCGCCATACTCCCACATGTAGCTGCCCTTCTTGACGGATTGCCAAGTAATACCCGCGTCGCGAGTGATGAAGGTGTCTGTGGCTTCATCATCCTTCCGAAGAAGATGCTCTCCAACGTTGCCCACAGCCATCATTAGTCCAACTGCACTAGGGCTAGAGAATGTGGCTGACTTGTCCACACGTTCAGTATAGCTGTGAATGTGCAACGAGCACTTTGCAGTGGCCTGGTTGGCCTCTTCCACACAAGGGTAGTTTTTCCCCAGCGCATCCTCTTTCGGTGGAGGGAGATAGGCCCATTGAGCACCGTCATTGTGGGTAATCATCGACTTCAGCTTCTTTCTCTCCCCGTTGTTCGTCTCATCTATGTTGGACACGACATTTACCATGGCGACTCCTTCGAGACCTTGCATTTTCTCAAAGTCGACGTAGCCGTCAGTGTCCCGGTTCACTCCGCCCAGGGTGAAAACGTAGGATGTACCGTTGCTGTTGGACTTGATGATTGCACCGTACTCGTGATCTTGAGCAGCATTCACGGTCACGTGGAGGAATACAGCATGGGTAGAGCTGTCCAGAACCGTATAGGCTTGTTGGTGTTTCACTTGGAAATTTCGAGGAAATTCTGCAGGCGCAAAGGTTCGTCCGTCCACACTTGCGTCTACCTTCAAGCTCTGCTTGTCCTCTGTCTTTGCGGCGACGATGATGAACTCCGACATGGTCGCAAAGTCCAAAATATCAGGGAAATGCACCTTCGATTCGGCAAAGAAATTGTCGCTGGACAAAAGCATGAGATTCTTGTCCGGGTTTTCATCTTGATACTGTTCACAGTAGATCAATTGATCACCTTGGCCTTGACCTTCACGAGTGATGAATTCGCATTTTCTGGCGTAACGAACCAATGTATCCCAGTGGTCACCGCGGTCTCTAGACAACCAAATGTTGGTATGGTCGTCATTCCCAACGGCGCCCGACCAGAGTAGCCAGTCCTTGTACTCTGGGTGAAACCGTAAAGTGGGGAGGCGTAGACTGCTCGGTCGTTCAGGCGCTGTAAATTTATTGAATCTGTCTCCTCGGTCGATGGTGTAGTGGACTGTTTTTGAGCCTGTAAGGAAAAAGACGTTGTCGTGATGGTAAGGGCTGGGTGCAATAGCGGTGATCGGTTCGCCCTCGAGAATTGGCTCCCAGGTTTTGCCATGATCTCGTGTCAAGAAGATGTCTTGTTCACTCGTGCGCATCACAATGGTCTCATCACTGCCGTGGGAGGTGTCGCTTCTTTCAAGATAATACCATTCCGAAAATCGATCGGCGTTAAAGTTGGTTTTCTCGACCGTGATCTCTCCCGAGGCGGGTGTCTTCACTGAGTCCGAGCATGGTCTTTCGATCTCCTTGTCTAGCTCTTCACCACCCTTACGCTGGCATTCGTTGCCTGGAATCATTCGCCAGCCCGAGGGCCCCTTAAATGTGTCCTTCTCGCTCTTGCATGCGCCCTCTGGGACCGCGATCGGCTGTGCGGGATTGCATTTGGTGCGATCGTCCGGATCTCTGACAAAATTGTAGTCACACTCAAAGTCAGCCATCGTGCAGACGCACGGCTCAAACTCAGGCACAGGGTCTTTGAATTCCTCATCGATGAAGCATTCAGCATCAGCCTTGCGTCTCCTGAAGAATTGCTTGTGTCCCATGAGACAGCTCGGTTTACCATCTTTGTCGACACGCGCAGGCCAACGCTCAAAGTCATCTTTGCCGCATGCACGTTCATGCAAACCCTCAAAGTCGATTTTGAACAAAACCCATTCGGTTTTCGAACCTGTCCCTTTCGCGCCCATCATGAGGAATTTGAGGGTGGTGGAGTCTGGGACGGTGGTGATAAACCTGGCTCGTACTTTCTCCGGAAGCTCTGCCTTCTTCCAGGTCTTCCCATGATCGATTGAGTATCTTATGTGGCTTGTGGAATCCTCGTCATCAACGGCGACTATAACTGCCCCCTGGTTTCCAAACTCGTACAAGTGAGCACCATCCAGGCCTTCATACCATGTGACGCCAGCGTCATCCGAGACGTAAAGATCGCCATCTTCGTAGTCTTTCAAGAACTTTCCAGTGTTGCCAATTCCCATAACGATACCTGGGGCTGGGCTGGAGAAGATCCTCCCTGTTTGCCTTGCATCGGTAACTGAATGAAGATGCAGCCTCTTGTCGCCAACTTTGAGATCCTGGAAAGTCCGTCCGTCGTCGAAACTAATCTGAGAAATAATTTCCTTTCTAGGAATGGTGGAGCCCTCGACATCCTTCCAGTTGTCCACAACGTTCACCAAGACGATCCCCTGAATCGACTGGACTTTCTCGAAGTCAACGTTGCCAAAGATGTTGCGATTCGTGTGGTCGATATTCCGAGTAAAATAAGTGCCGTTGGAGTTCGAGGTGAAGAGGTAACCCATGGGATTAGTAGGTCGGGACCCGAGCACATCGACCTGCAAGCTGTAGTTGGTGCTTTCCAGGATCGTATATGCATCTTCGTCTATCCTGTGCTGTCCAAATTCTGCTCGATGCCACTGCGATGCGTCCTTTGTCACGTAGAGAGCCAACTCGTCTGTGCCTTCCGATTTCGCAGCTGCAACCAAGAATCCTTTGACCGCAGCCATGCTGATAATCCCAGTCACAGCTCGGCCATCATCAAGCGCAGGCTCGAGCTGATCTCCTTGGAAAAAATCATCGGACACAATGAGTCTGTTATCCTTTGGCCAAGGGGAGTATAGTCCTTCCACGATACAGAATATCCGATCTCTTATTTCAGGAGCAAGCTCCTCTGCAAAGTCGGGGGCGCTGACAGCCCATTGGCACCCTCTAGTCATATCACCCAATCTCTTGGTCGTCTTAAAGTCATCATCGGTATAGAACGCCCGCTCGATGCAGGCCAAACCGAGACAGTGCTCCGCGTTCCAAATCACTCGCTTTGGGTCGCGGCCGTGGAAGCTCAACGGAGCATTGCGAAATCTCGCAAGACCATCGCCATCAGAGGAGAACTTCCTCCACGTCTCGCCGGTATCTGTTGTCACCCAGTGGTCGGAGTCTAAGCCGATGATATATGCGCGCTGGTTGTCGTAGGGATGCCGGTATACGTCCAAGGCATTCCCTGATTGTCCTTGATCATTGATCTCTTTCCAGGTCTCGCCGGCATCAGCACTGCGCCACACAATACCGGTCTCACCATCGTAGCCGATGACAACGTCCGAGTCATCGAAATAGAAGACGTTTTCTAGAGGATTATCGAAGGTGGTAGCAGAAATGGTTGGACCATCTTTCTTTGCTTGCGTAGGCTGCGGAGCGGAGGCTAGCAACAGGAGGAGAGCGACCGACGAGGCGACTGCGCGACGACAGAAGGATCTTATTATCATCTTTGATTACCGCATCGAGCGGACTGAGGAGGCAGAATTACTGACAGCAGAATAACTGCAAAAGAAAAGCTTTGAAAACGAAGCAAGAGTTGAACTGGACACAGTTGTCGGGATTGGAGAAACAGAATGGCGTTGCCTGCAATCAACAATTCTTTGAGGTTCGTGGCTCACGGGCACTTTGAACCATCTACGAGTAAGATCAGGGTCCCTGCCCCAATGGGGGTAAGCGTCACCACCTTAAAACGCGGCTTCGACGGGGAGCTGCGCGCTGGAAGCTCCCTTGGCTCCCTATCTCCTTTTAACTACCAACACCTAGGGAGCCTCAACGAGTGGCGGGCGGCAGAAGGTTGTCCCTGCTGGCTCATAAATTTCAGCTATTACACTGTGGGTGAAGAAGAGGGTATTATTGTTCGTGTTTCGTCAAGCTGTTCTCGCCTTTGTATCCGTTTCCCAGACTGCTACTTTTGGCCCAACCGCCTCTAGGTCCCAAATAGAATGCCACCCAACCCATCTGGATATGCAAGCAGCCGTGGCAGACTGCTGCCTCGTTCCCTCTTCCCGGTTTCCATTCCCAGGTTCTGAAGCCCTTCAGTAGCTAAGCGACATTTCCAGCCTAAACGCCGACGCTCAAATAACGCACTTGTCAGATGCGGATATCCCATGCGATTGCTTCATTAAGACCAAACAAAAGGTGATATATGCCACTCAAACGTCAAATTGTACAGACTCATTTGAGCCTTAGTTTGCGGAGGAATCGTTTCATTTTGGATTCCTCAGCGGGCAGTGTATCCCAGATTGATAGAGCATTTCCATCCACAGGGACATCGACTCGCTCTATTACTGGTTTGTTGGCCTTCTTTTGAGGACCTGATTGCGAGAGTTGTTCTTCTGGTGACCGAAGATCTGGTCTCGTCAAGGTCATGTGTAGCGTCATCTCTCGGTCTGCGGTGACGCCACGGGGATATGGCTCGGGCTGTCTTCGAATTGAAAACGGTCTTAGTCCTTTGGCCCCGTCGATACTGGATTTGTGGGACGGACGGTGCATGTGGAAAACAGCCTCTTCAGGCGTTCGAGGGTCAAACATTGTATCTGGCTCGTCAGCGTCGTCTCCATCGTCTCCTGACAGCGATGGTGTGTCGTCATGGAAGAAGGTGCGGTTGAATTCGGGTCTCGGTTGCGGACTTGTCATAGGTCTGTTATGGTTCCACTGTTCTCTTTCTTCCACGGACGGAAACCCAAACTCGATGGCCTCGTCGAACTTTTGCGGCGAGGCAAGATAAAGCCTGAGCTTCATTCGAGCCGCAGGGTCTTGATAATGCGTGGCACGAGGGTCGATGGATGAGATGGATGCTTGAGACCGGAGATGTCTCAAGGAGAACGAGGACGAACGGGTGTGGGGAGGTATAAAGGGCAGTGCCGGCGTCGGAGGCGCTTCGACTGGAGGACGTGAGGATGATGTCGAGGTCCGACCACGCCGTATAGAGAGGCTGGACAGGGAAGGATTTCGTCGTGAGCGACGCCGGATGGGTGCTGATACCGACGTTGTCCGCCGGTTTGTTTCCGCAATAGCTTCGTGATAGTCGTCTAACTTGAGATCGAGATCTCCTTCATCCTCCAGCCATCGAAAACCGTCCATTGAGTAGTCACCCATGTCAACAGCAGAGTCAACCCTCGGTTGGTCTTTCAGCTCTTCAAAGTCTACAATGGTGGCGTCGTCATCAGAACCCCGGCGTTCAAACACGGCAGTGTGTCCGGGATGCCAACTGCGGCGACGGAGTGTTTCGTCTGCGGAATCGAGGATGATTGTGTTTCTCTCTTGGGAGTAGAACGAGCACTCTTCCCGTGAGAATAACTTTCTTTGGACGGCAGGGGGCAAGGAAGCGAACCAAGCGACCGTGGTTGGGCTGATATCTGCTGCCGAACAGCGCCTCCTCCGCAGTCTCTTGACGTTCAAGAATTGTCCGGTCTGTGTGATTCCGTGGGTCAGGATTGTGAGAGTGTCGGAGGTTTGGGTCGTGAAGCCAGCATTGTTTGTGGGATGAATTGAGAGTCGGGAAGGGGGCCGTGAGAGGTTTCTGCCATCTTCGGCGAGTCTGAGACGTTCTAAACTACTAAAATACTGGTGCAACACGTATGTTAGCTCGTGGACCTGCAGAATAAGCGATCGAATGAGGCTGTTATTTTTTTCTAACGGTCGCAAGAGACAAGTCGCAAAGGTGGAGGAAGCTCTGTGGGATGCCGAGTAATGTTGGTAGTGTTGGTGGTCCCTGCTTCGAGGTTGGAGGACCGTGCCGCGCCCAGGAAGCCTAGGGCTCTTTATCTGGGCCAGGGTCGACACGCCTAAACTCCAAGCGTCCAAAGCCCGGAGTGCTGGCGTCCGGTAGTGGTGATAGCGTGGATTCAGTGTGTGTGGTGCCGGTGAATGATCACCAGAATGACGTGGGATAGCCCCGGAAAAGGATGGGTCTTGTTTCCAGAGATGGCAGTGATGAGCAGCCTCCTTGCGGGCTCGCATGCCTTTGGCCTGAAGATCATGGTGAAGATCCCGTTTCATCCACCACGGAGAATCCCTAGGCACCCAGCCTAGGGATGGCGGTAAAAGATGGTGGTTTGCAGTGAAGTTGGATTTACCAGGAGACTCTGAAGGTCTACCGAAATGAGGGAAAGAGAGATTGGACAGAGGCTAACTCACTTTTCGGATCACCACTGGAGGTAGTGTATCGAAAGCCACATCATTGGGAAACGAAGGGCGTCGAGAGTTTCGCATCATTGTAGCAAAAAGTCGAAGTATTGTTGGAAAGCCTTTGGGCTAACACTTATGGTGGTGTAATATTTGCTCCGCACTGGGGTTTCGCCGCATATTTTTCTCGTGTCTTGAACGCGTGTTTCCCCTCCCCAAGAGAGACGATTTTCTTCGGGTAGCTGAGGTGGCGGTCGATCCGAAGATTGGTATGCGTAGGTCTCCCTTTAGACTTCGGAGAAGCCAAAAGTGTGCCTGAAAGTGTGGCAGTGATCGACCCTAATTGCTGGATGTCCTTGTTGTGTACACAGTAGCTAGTCTCTCGCTTGTGCACAGAGAGGCTTAAGTGGGTTGACAATTGAGGAATATGGAGACCTGGGCTGAAATTAAGAAAGTGTATCTGTAGGGAACGAATGACTATTATAGTAATAATAACAACAGGAGGTAGAAGAGAAGAAGATGTAACAAGGCGATTAGGGGAGGATGTGTGCAGCCATTTACCCCAGCTATATGTATTTTTCTGAAGCCTGGCACTGGAGAAATGAGCATTTCTCAAACCGTGATGTGCGTGGCCCTGGGCTGAGATTAAACTCGACTCCGCGTACGGACATGGCAGCCCTGTTCACCATGCGGATGCAGTCTAGATACAAAGCCCTGCGACGTCTGGATTCGCCGTGGCGCTGGCAGTTGCTCGTCTAGACCTTACAAGGTACGCTGTCACTCCGTCCCTGCTCATCCTCCATTGCTGACCTTGACGTACGGGATTCGCGCCATCGGCTGCGTTTGAAACGCCCAATCCACACGAAACTCTCCTGTTGGCCCGCTATCTTCCGCGAGGCGTCCTCGTGGTTCTTGCTAAGCGACACCAAGGTTCATGCCACAACGCGAAACCAAACCGACAGACGTGAGATGCCGGCGAACCCACTGAAGCCAGCAAACGAACTGCTGCAGACAGTCTGGAATCCCGCCTCCACATCAGGTAGCCGATATATTGTGCCACCAATTTATCTCACGAGCTCCCACCATGTCCTTTCGTGCCAAAGGGTCCGACATGGCGCACATAAAAGGCAGAGGACATGACACCCCCTCGCGAAGGGAAGAAGTTTCAAGAGATGACCCAAACCAGATAAGCACATCAGTCAGTTGTGCAAGTCGACATGTCATATTCTTCGAAGAGCTTCAACTGTCAAGATGACCCTTCGCTTCGAGATCAGATTTCCTGCGGTTCCTGCGGTTCAGCTACTTCCTCTTCGGCGGACTAAAAGATTTGGTGCGGGCGTATAGCGCCTGAACCCGCGTGGCAGACAGGGATCAGAGAATATCTTCCTGCCATGCCATGCACGGCATACTACAATTTGTGGCTGCAGAGAAGTCTCAGATGTCAGGAGATCGGAATGTCAGCAAGCGAAGAGGCGCACGGGAAGGCCGTAAAAAGTCCAGACCTGGTTGAACAAATTGCTGTCAAGCTGCAGCCAGATCAGTTCGGAATTTCAAGGCGCTGCCCCCTTCCAACACGGTACGGTAACCACATTCGAAAGCTGCACGAGCTGTGCAACCGTCTGAAGGGACAAACCGAGGACGAATTGTCCGCGAACGCTGCCCTATCCTGGAAGGAAGAAATTACATCTCGGACTGACACCGGGAAGCTACGCACCAGGGTATCGATTCGCCTGTCTGGTAGGTTCTGACTGTACCACTGATTGTTTTGGGAAGTATCTCTGCTGCAGCGTCTCCGAAGGGCTGTCATACCACGGTACCTCGTACTTGTATCTGGGCCAGCCCTCCGCACATCTTCGCCGCTTTTGATGCTATTTTGTTTCGGCGGTTGCTCTCCATCCCCACCCTTTCTTAGGTCAGAACTGGAAGCAATGATAGGGACCGCTGACACCCAATACGAATGGTTTTTGGTCTGCGTGGTAGCTAGTAGCGTCACCATGTCCTCTCAGCCCTGTGATCCAGTTTGCGATTTATCAAGTTCAGGTCGTCGCTATTTCTTGGCTTCCTAGGTGGACAACAATTCGCTAGACGCAGTCCATTTAGCGAGATGCAGTAGCAAGCTCGTCAAGTACATTTCGGCTCGCAAAGAGCTAACCGGCACGAGAATTCAGAAGCGCAAGCCAACAGAAATGGACACTTATCCCTTTACAATCTCAAAATTAGCATTCAGCTCGTCCGCAATTGTGCCGATTATACCGGTAGCTCATCATTGTGGGAGGCATCAAGTCCTAACGGGTAGGCGATTATTTCTGGTGTCTTTGACCAGGCACGCAAGGTCAAAGCAGTAAGCCGGCGGTGTGAGTTGAGTCGGCAACCTTGAAAGAAGACTTCAATCCAGATTTGAGGGTAAAGCCACTACTGGTTCTGGCAACATCATCACTCGCCAAACTTTCTGGGAAGTAAGGAAGCGGAGCCGATACCCCTTCGCCACGGACAAAGGCTACAAGATATTCCCATGGCAAAAGGGGCTCGACTCAAGTCTCCTGGTTATCAAGGTCCTCTAGAGACATGCCGCTGTGGACTGCAAGGTTGAATATGTCAAGAGGAGATTTCGACTAGTCAACCAGTGCTTGTGAGAAGGACAGGCACGAGGAAGGGATCCCTAGTAGTCGTCAAAAAGGGGGTGCACCAGGCCAAGACGAGACTACCATATTGCAGCTCCCGTGGTTGTTTTAGAAGAGACGAGATCGACGAAGCGAAGGACATTTACTCGTAGGAGATGCGCTGCAACAAACAAGTAGGTACATACTCACATACTTTAGTCTTTCGGACACCGCGTAGGACATCGAAGGACTCCGAGAAAGGGAGATTTTATTCTTAAAAAGTGTGCAGATTCGGCATCCCAATGTGAACTCCGCCAGGTCCGACCGAGTACATAAACAGTACAGAAGAAATCTGCAGGTCTCTGAAATGTCCGGGCCCCGTGGCCAACCACGATGCGGTGCCTGGAACAGGTCTCATTATTAATGGTGGGACAGAGTCAGCTGGTCGCACTCCAAGTGGTGGCAGTTGGTGGCCTCTGAGAAATGGGTGGCGCCGGTTGACGAGGACGACGCTCAAATCGAGGCTGAGGAACCAGGGGGGAGATGGGGGGAACGGGGCCCCCTATTCCGCAACACGTAAGGCTCCCCCTACTCCCCTAACGTTGCTCGTGCACCTGGGACTTGCCAGCGCCGGCTAAGCTTCTAGGCTGGGCGCTAAGTGGCCGAAATGGGCCTCACACCGTGTCTGGTGTGTCACGGTCGGCACCCTTAACATCCTTAGCACCATTGGCATCATTGGCATCGCAACCTTCCAAGCCAACGCCGCGTCGTTGGCGGCGCGGTTGACGAAACCACCCCCCCGTGTCATTGTCTCAAACAAGCAGTCAAATCAACATCTGCGGGTTTTTTTCCAGCGCCCTCTCCTGGATTTTATTTCGGTCGTCTACCACTCGTACTGACACACAGACTCCTCTCCAATACTGTACAAAGTAGAAAAAAGTCCTTCCTTCACCTTGTATCTTGCCTATCGCTCTTGTATTAATACATACCTGTGCGACGACTCAGCTCCACCGCGCCTCTGACCTTGCTTTCTCTGTGCCTTACCCTCAACATCCCTACGAAAAACAAGATGCGTTTCGCACACGCGATAGTTGCTGCACTCTGCGCAGTCGTGGCATATGCACAGAACAATAATGCCATCAGCATTCCTGGCGGTCAGGGTACTCTGGACGTGACGGCAGGCCAACCCCTTACCATAGAATGGACCAATCCCTCAAGCGGCACGGTTACGATCAAGCTGCAGCAAGATCCTATCACCCCTGATTCCGGTCTGGTCCTTGCGGGTATGTGAACACCTTGACTGTGCTACAGCTCCTGCATTGGATATCTGCTGACCCTGATCCTAGCCGGCATTCCTGCCTCTGCCCTGACCGCAACCCTTCAAATTCCCCCTGCGGAAGAAGTCAACTCCCACGTCTACACAATTGAGATCATTGATGACACAAACCCCAACAACATCAACTTCTCTCCCAACTTCGGCATCAAAGGCGCTACTGGAACTTCCACTGGGTTTGCCACTGGTTCTGCCACCTCCACCGGCACTGCAACCACCTCTGGCAGTACCGACACCTCATCTGGCACGAGCACTGGCACGGACTCTTCAACAATTACATCAACGGACAGCCTCACCACCTCGGTAACGACCA
>WJFF01000005.1:173269-190332 GCA_011800825.1 Fonsecaea pugnacius | reverse complement strand
GAATCAATAGCCTGGACTTGCCTGACCTCTTCGTCGAACAAGACGTGCTTACACTCTGACGGAGTTGGCACCTCAAAAGCAAAGGAAGATCGGGGCCCACTGAAACCTGGGGTCTCATGCTCGGCGGGGGTGTTGACCACCGAACTGTCGTATCGTGGTAGAACAAATTCGGAATTGCCTCGTCTCAGAATAGGACGCCCACCAGCTGGGCTGGACTGCTGTATTCGGATGATATCTCCAGCCCTCTGTAACAGCGAGTGTTGGGACCTTGACCGTTCCAAAATGACTGCCGACGCCGACTTCTTTTTCAGAATGGGCTTTTTGGAGATGAAGGAAGATGAATGAGATAGCCTGCTGGGAGGAGGAGATGTGTTGGTCATGGATTGGGAGACGCATCGGTTCGTCTGCAGCGGACCGTACAGCCAAGTCACGTCACAATCTTTCAGCCAATTGAGAGTCTCGGGCGAAACCGTCTTGAGGTGGTTTTTGGCCTTCATCCACGACCTCCAGGACGCATTCTCCAGTCGAGTACCATTGGTAAGACTACCCCGCCTGTGAACCACGTAGCTCCATGACCTCCAGATTTCTTCCTCTTTCCATTCATGAGAGAGGTAGTCAACATGTCTCGTAGGCTCTGCTTCTATTGATTGGTCGTCCTGAGTTTTCCTCCCCGTGAGCGAAGTATCGTCTGTGGGAGGACTTAGAACCTGGGTCGGAATATCGTCATGTTGTCCGTTCGAGACTGTAGCGTCTCGACTCGATTTGCTGCCATGGTCGGCGGCCCCGAAGGCGGGGAATGCCATGTCGTCGTCGTCTTCGTCCATTATATCCCTCTGATCCAAAGACAAGCAACTAGCCGGCGTCGACGCATTGGAATCCCGCCGCGAGGAATAGGTCAATTGAGGAGAAGAGGGCGCGGTCGAGGGCCCCGAGTCAGGATATATTTTGCCATAGTCGTGACGAGAGTAGGGAGAAGTTTGGGAGGGGGGTTGGCGGAAAGATATTGAAGCGTCTAGGGCAGATAGATCAGGATATGAGCTGGAGTGGATGGGATTTGATGAGAAATGCGAGGCTCCAGCAAGAGGAGCCTGTAGAACGGTCGTCATGAGCGGCACCTCATGAGCCCTTTTTTCCTTGGGCTCTCTTGATGTTGACGAAGCTTGACCTTGGGTGGGAGAAATGCTAGACCAAGTAGATAAGTGGCGTAGATCAGGTCGGTATAGATTCACAATTGAGTACTTCAAGGAGGGTCTCTTTGGGCAGTTCGTCCGACGTCGTCTTTGGTGGCCGAGTTTTCTGTGCTTGTAACCTGTGGGCAGGTCTTTAGATTGAGGAATTGCTTCGACGATATGTCAGTTACGCAAACCAACGCATGGCGCACAGTCTAGTGTAGAACCAGAATATGACGGCAATCGAGGGTGGATGGTATGTAGTAGGGCAAAGCGCCTGCGGGGGTGCGGTTAGGGCGGACGATGGGCTGTTTAGAATGATCTGCGAGGACGCAGAGAGGGTTGAGAGAAGAGAAGAGATCGAGGATCAAGCGGCATGGATGTGCAGGTTTGACGTTGGAAGCGAGGACAGGAAAAAGAGGCGTTGAAAGATGTGTGGAAGGAAAGTGTGGAGTTTCAAGAGTTGTAGCGAGATGTATGTTGCGCTTTGTGGATGGATGGAAAAAATGAGTGAGCGTGGGAACCTGTGGGCAGACTGCAGGCTGGGGTGGGGGAATCGACCTGGAGGAGGGACTGAGTCTCGAAGGATTCGATCAGAGCGAGGGGTCACCAACTACCCTTAGCGGCGCTATGCCTGGCTAATGCCCAGGGGGAGGGGGGGAAAGAGTCCACAGTGGTTCTGCTTAGGTGCCAACGAAGGCGCCTCCCTAGTTAGTCCTTAGGTGCTTAGGGCCCGGGTGGGAGGCGACAAAGACGATAATTGTCTGGA
This sequence comes from Fonsecaea pugnacius, assembly GCA_011800825.1. Lineage (NCBI taxonomy): Eukaryota > Fungi > Ascomycota > Eurotiomycetes > Chaetothyriales > Herpotrichiellaceae > Fonsecaea > Fonsecaea pugnacius. The sequence continues at coordinate 188,394 of WJFF01000005.1, read as the reverse complement.
GCATCCCGCCGAGCCCGCGTCGAACTGTGGAGTTCCAGGTGCCAAAAGGCCAACCACAGGCCCACCATAGGCCAACTACGGGAGAGCAACAGAGAGCAGAGAGTGTCGTGTTCGGTATCCCGAACGCCCGTGCAGCTACTAGTAAATCCCTCCTAAGCACAGGCCTAGGCCTGGGTTATTGTCCGGGGACCCGACTCTGGGAGGGTTTGCCCAAAAAGTTGATTTGAGTTGCATATCTTCCCACCTGTCGAGCCAAGGTACATGGGCATGCCTTGATTTGACTGGCTTGGGACTCGTCGGAAATGACATTAGCTGCTGCAGGGTGCAGGCTCATGGCAGAAAAGCAGCCTAAACAAAGTTGGCCGCGTGGGAGGCAGGAAGGAAAGGTCCCTAAGATGACCCGGACGGTCGTTAGATACTGCTATCATGGATCAGGGCTGGTGAATGCATGTACGGGAGGGGAGCGCAGGCGAGAGATGTTGTAGAGGGGGGAGGGAAAATTCTCAGAGACGCAGATGCAGCCGCTACTCGTACTGGCCAGCTCCCGTAGCGATTACCAGCGAAGTCTTTGTCCGAGGCGAGAATTGCCCACAGAGAGTTGTGAGTTTGTTTGTCCCTATAATTATTCAGTCAGACGGGAACAATGAAACAGTAAAGGGCGAGAGGGATTGCGTGTGATGAGGGAGTGGAATGACGACGATGACCACTTTGTGGGCCAATAATCAATTGGCGGGGAAGCTTCATCCGAAGTTTGTAGATGAGTGTCTGCAGATGCAGTTGAGCATTGAGCAAGTGAGGCCCGAGTAAGAAATCGGTACCTCTAGTCCCATATAACTTTCGCTTAGGCGCGAGGTATTTTTAAGTTGAGTTCTGACTGCGCAGTGGGTGCGCAGCGCAGATCAGATCAAGCATGGATTGATTACCTGAGCAAGGCAATTCCCATCTGTTCCATGGCTTTGTCTGTCATAATCTGCTACCTTTGCCGTCCTGCGTTCTGACAATTTCACTCAAACTTCCAATCATGGATACAACATGCACCTCTTGGATCAGTACGACATTCCAGATGCATTGACGACTTTCTTTGTTTCCTTGTCTGCTCGTATTCACTCTCTTCCCCGCCTTCATGTTGGCTTCTTGGTATCTGGGTCTCTGTACCCCTCCTTCACCCTCCATCGCGACTCGCAAAGCAGCCATCTCCCCTGCAACTCAGACGCAACATCCCACGTCCCTCCCACTGGTGATGCGGCACACCTGCAAGCCACACACCCGAATCCTGCCTCCGGATAATTCAGGCAAGCCTTCCTTCCGACCTAACAATCTGGAACTTCCCAACGGCTTGTTATTCTCTCTGAGAGGACCCTACGATGACAATGACTCTTGGCTAAGCTGATGGAAATTGAGACACACCACTTTTCTCGTGTTGGAAACTCCATCAAAACATTTCCTGGGAGATACATCCTGCCTCTTTCCATCGACGACCCCAGACAGCCTGGAGCTATGAAATTTTATCAATACAATAGTCCACCAACCAATGCATCCCACTCTGCGTCGCAACCATGAGCCACAGTTACGGATACGCCACCCGAAAATTTCCTGATATTGCTCCCGCTAAAACCTCAGGGCGGCACAGTACCTAGCCGCCTTTTCCTATCCTTGTCCACACCCAATCCCCCTGCCCACACACCTCAAACAACGAACTGGATGGATTTACGCAGCTCGGTGCATAAAATTCCTTTCACAGCAGTCGCATAAAGCCAAGAAGACATTGGACATTGAGGGCTTCTCCGCTTGCTAAATCCAAAAAGGTTCGTTGTCTGTAACATGCGCAAAATCCACGCCAGTGGTTTGCAGGGATAATGCATCTCTTGCCTGTCCAAGTGCACCTCTCTGCGTTTCAACTAATCTGACCATTCTGCTGCCCCTACTCGCATCGCACTTCCAGTAGCGATTCTTGATTGGGTACTTTTTGTCCACGATTCTGGCGGGACGGGTGGTTGAAATATTCCACCCTGCATCCACGCTCACAAGGATTGGACGACAGCGCAGTATTTTCAACCATGACTCTCAGCCGTTGACCGAGGACCAGGACATTTCAAGCCTCATCACGCTCTTAGCTAGGATGATTCCGTCAACTAGCTTGCATCCTTCGCCACAAATGAGGGATATATGCACAGACTTTTGGAGAGTCACCGCCTTCCTACGTGCTGCTAATGAGGATATGGCGGCCAGTTCACTCCACGGGAAGTCACTTCCACAAAATCCAAGCTAATGATAGCGAGCGATGTGCACTGATAAGGCTTTGCTAAAAGGGTCTCCAAGGGGAGTCAACAGACAACAGGCACTGAAATCAATGGCCTCCAGAAAAGGCAGACCAAATTGAGCATCCCACTACTTGGTGCACCATGCGGATCTCGCGACCACAGCACGGCCGGCCGTCAGGGTGCGGCATCTTCTATCCCTTTGAACCAAGGGTAGTCCCGTCTACATTGGTCGGCCATTGGCGAGAGTTTGATCTTTGTCTGCGAACGCTGTTGGTCTGCTCCAAGAATACCCTGTGTCAATGGATTGAATACTTCCCAGGTGAAAGCCTAGATGCATCGCAGGGTTCTCTGATGTCTAGGCGCTCTCAAGGTGCTTCTAGGCGAGGTTCGTAGCAACGATGAACCGTGCTGAAGGCACTCTGTCGTATCCCTCCCACCGATGACTTCGTGACCATCGCGTGCTGGCTCATGGATTCGCAGCATGGAAGGTTTTCTATACTGCAGGGTCCGTCACATCCATACAAGCTGGTAGACAGGCATCCGCAACCTCCCTTCTGGTCCAGGTCAATGAGTTCGCTCCGATGACACTTTGGCAGCTGGATGCATGTCAGCGTTGAACGTGTAGGTGAATCTTTCTCTCTGGTATGTTATCACTCTACCGAGTACTAAGGTAGGGATCTCTCAAGGGCAGGGATAAATGAGTATCAGTGCACCACTACCTCCATGTAACGTGTCCTGAGTTGTCTCCTCTCGCGAGCCTGTTCTGAGGAGGGTGATGACCCTCAAACATGGTGTAATGCACACTCTACCGAACCCCTGTTTTCGGACTTCTCTTCTATCAGCCATCACTCTACTAACAGCGGTATCAGCTTCTCACAGATGTTGGCGTGTAGTACAAATTTCCACGGACGGCCGGGACGGGTGCTTCTAGTGCTCCCTTCTCTCCGATAGTCCACTTTCCTTCGCAAGTCAATGAAATGGTCAAGGAGTGGATGCTTAACTTAGCAATTTCTATATGTTGCAGTGCTCTTCGGGTCCTGTGGTGCCTGTGGATTGCTGGCAGACACTACCATAGTGCCCATATGCTCGTTGTTGACTCACGAGTGAGGGGCTGCTGGGGGCAAGGCTGTTGAACAAGGAGAAAACTGCTGCTGATCCCACAGAGGTTCCAATTATGGCGTGTGCTAAACAAGCATGAAGTTTACTGAATCCAGTCTACCAACGGAACCAGATTTCGCCGACTTGTTCCGTCCCCTAACTTTTTTGTTCAGTATTTCAGAAAGCCTGGACCCTTGGCTTTCATGCTGCGGTGTGCTCTCGCCAGCGATAGTGTGTTGTGACAGCGGTACTGTGTACCTTAAACAAAAACCTTGACCTTCCCTGAGAAAACATCTCAGGCAGCCAAAGTCGACACTGAGCCCAAAGATGTGATTGCGTGGAGGAGTCCACCGCGGCTGATGGTGACTCGTAGGTTGGGGGTACGGAGAGAGCAAGTTTGATCCACCTGCAAGTGATTGATGCATGTATGTTCATTCTCTCGTCACGACCGCTGTGGGCCTCGCATGGGAAAAAGTGAAGGCAAAAAGCAGATGTCCACGTCAATCAATCATTCAACCATTCTGCCTGCGGTTCAACCCTGTTGCTGAGCTGTCATATCTGTGTGTCAAACACAAAGGGCAGGTGGCTTGAGACTGGAACAGTGGAGTATCTCGACGCCGGTAATTCCTCATGGCAAAAGCCCTCATTATCACCGGCAGGCTCGATACGAGAACTGCAGCGTCTCGCCGAGGGGATGAGCATATCACCTCTGCTAGGACCACTTCGTGTCAATGACACGGACCACGACAAGGTTCCTCGTATGGAGAAGACTTCAAAACCTAACCGAAAGGGAATGAATTTTGACGAGTTGAGAGGAGAGTGGTCAGATAGAGCTGCGTAACACCGGGGCGGGGAAACATTGATAACAATGGAGACATGGCGCAACGGCCTCGCATCAGCTCAAGGTTTGGAATCCCTGCCGTCTTCATGGTAATGCTTGCATCATGAACATGCCCTTGTAATTCGCACGTGAAAATTCAGTCAAGGAAGGGAAGGTTAACGGAAGAATGCGCGTAGTGTAAGATATCTGAGCGAGCAGTGGTCAGCAAAGGCTGGGAAGCTGGGAGGCCCAAACATGTGACATTCAACAGCTCCTCCACCCGAAGATCAACCGCCTACGGGGCTTGGCAATCATCCTCCCGCGGCACCACAACCACCAAGCCCACCACTAGCGCCCATGGAACCAGCAGACTGCAACTGTGACTGCGCATTGTGTATCCGTTGGATGAGTGGCCGAGACATTTTGCAACAAGCCACATGCAACACCACTGTCGGCGGAATCTATCATTAACCACAGGTGTGACTTGAGTACCTTAAAAACTATCGTGGGTTTCAGCCTAAAATCCTGATGTCGGCGGAGGTCGCAACAGGGCCAGCCTCGGGTGCTGGTGCTGTTGCAGGACCTGCTGCTAGAAAGGTTGTCTATTGCGGAGGTGCGACTCCTTTGTCCTCCGAGCAGACCCAATGGAGCTAGAATTGATACTGATGCTAAAATTGGGCGATTTACAGTTTGCACCCTTCCACCTGAGGTACAACCTACATCTGCAAAGTTCAAATGAATATGACCGGCGGCGGACTGACTCAATTTTGGGAAACATTTAGTATTGCGAGTTTGGTGGGACGGTCAAGAAGTGCGCAGAATGGCTCGAGAAGAACCACCCTGACATGCACCAGAAGTTGTACTCGGAAGGTTTGCGGTCCCGTGCCCCTTTACCTGTCTATCGACCTAACGAATTCTGCCACAGAAGCATTGAACGCCAATCTATCAGCTCTCTCCGTCGACGCACAGAAAAGAGCAGAAAAAGATGCCGCCAAAAAGACTGCCAAAGCTGCCGCGGCCGAACAGCGAGAGGCGGAACGGAAAGCCGAAGCCATCGTTCTGATAAAGCGTGTCGAACGAAACAAGCGGAAGTACGTCACGGTTGTTTCAGGCCTGGAAGAGCATGGACTGGATTTGAAGAAGGTAGCCAAAGAGCTGGGCAAGAAATTCGCGACAGGAAGCAGTGTCACCAAGACGGCTGCGGGAGGAGAGGAGATCACCGTGCAAGGTGATGTGAGCGATGATCTGTATGACTGGTTGGTGGAGAAGTATCCTGAGATACCAGAGGATAATTTGGACATGAAGGATGATACAAAGAAGAAGGCTTGAAAGGCAAGCACTGGACGACTATGTCTGAGGGTTATGGTCAAATGGCTGCGCCCACAACCCGAAACCCCTCAGTAACATGTGCTGAGGTCCAGGGTGAACAGTTATGAATTGAACGAGGATAATGACCTGGCATGGACCTCGAGGTGAAGAGAACAATGTTCGGTAGAAATTGTGCATGAAAACTCCAGCAATATCAAGCTGCCTGAACATCTCTCGACCTTTCCTCTAGAGCAAGGGACATTGAGCTCGGAGGTTCCTGGTAGATTGTGAGGCTCATCAAATTCCACCCAACCCGAGCATGCTTCACTCAGACCGTCGATAGTAACCTATGCCTGCCGCCGCTGTAAGCCGAGCTTCTCATACAAGGTCTTCTCAATTTCCCTACGGCCATAAACCGCGTCGCAGGTTTCAGGATCACAAATCCCCTCGGAGACTTGACAGTCAGACATGTCTGATCACGGATGTCCCTCTTCCGACAGCTCCTCTGACTGGATTTCATACAATAGCAGCTCTTCTCACAGCGTGAGCAACAAGATCAATACGCGTGCTGCATTGCTGTCGACACTGAAAAAGAAGCCATGGTTGACGTCATGGTCACTCTTCCGCCGTCGAACGCTGGACCCCAACGATGTTGCTTTTGGGCCTCGCCTGGCACCCCATTCCAGTCGATCAACTGAAGCCGAGCCTAATGGGATTGCCCCTGGTGGAGAATCCCCCGTGGCTGGCCCTCAATCGCCAAACAAAATGTCCCTGAGCAGCCACTCGAGCAGTGCATCCTGGGCTCGCTCACTATTCGCTCCGCAGTTCAGGCGATACCGTCAACAACGCGAACTTCCTTTCTCATTAGCATCAGACACACCGCGCAACCTCCAGCATGGCGATGATAGCGAGATACCCGGAGCATACATCTTGCCTTCTGACACACTGACCTCGCCTCGACTGCCCTCGAACCCTCATGTCTGGTCAGAGCTGATCAAGATGGATCCCAATCACCCAACGATGAGCCCTAACCTCACAGACCTGCTCACTGGTCTGTCGAGTTCAGAAGATGCAAGCCGCAAAATGGCAGCTTTCAAGCTGCAGTCGCTCATCAACGATCCTTCATTTGCGGAACATTTCGTGCTTGCAGGCGGCCTGCCTCAACTGCGCACACTCGTCCTCGAAAGCAGTGGAAATACCCTCGCATATAGTCTTGCAAGCTTTGCCAGGTTACTAGAGGTGGACCAAGGATGGGAGGCTGTCAACGACCAAGTTGTCCAGAAGGCAAGGCTTCCCCCATCCAGGCCATCACATGAATGAGCGCCATTCACTGACTGCGGTTTCTACGCTCAGGTGGTAGAATTGGTCGTCTGCCAGCCCTTAGTGAATATTCTCCGGGGCGCAATGGCAATACTCGTCTCTATTGTTTCCCGACCGTATCACGCCGACCGATCCTCCCAAATCAACACCAATAACAACGCCGGGGGTTTCCAAGCCCTGAAACCGGCTCTTGCAGTTTACCCACAATTTCTCGAGATGCTGGTGACGAGGTTATCTTCCGCAGACCATGCTCTGTGTGCCAATGCCCTGCAGTTGATCAATTCGCTTATGCGCGACGCCATCACGAATGACAATGAAACCGAATGGCCCAAGTTTATCAAGAGAATACAAGATCTCGGGGTTATCAAGGCCGTGTATGTGCTGATGCAGAGTTCGGCCTTACAAGATTTGGCGCATCCCTTGCTTGAATTCCAAGCATTGACGAAAATCTTGCTGAGGAGGTGGAGAGACGTCCCCGTTGATCTAGTCAAGCCGGAACATAGGCGGACCATCAAAGCCGTCCATCTCTCCAGCAATCCAGAAAAACAATCCGAATTTGAAGTGAGGAATGGGGAATCCAAACCAAAGCATAACCCGCTCAAGTGGAGGCGACTTGGGTTCACGAGCGAGAACCCGGAGCCAGATTTCGCGGATATGGGGTTCCTGGGGATGATGGATCTTTCCGACTACGTCCGCAAATACCAAGACGAATTCCAGAATATCCTGCTGGAACAATCAGTGCTGCCGGAGCAGCAAAGGTGTCCATTGGCTCGGGCTAGTTTGACGTTGACGGCAATACTCTTTGAGCATTTTGAAGTGGACAAGATGGACCTGGAGGATTCCAAAAGCTACCTGGCATTGGAGAGCCGGACTAACTTTGACAAAGTGTTTAAACCCCTACTACTACACTGGAGTCGCCTACATGTTGCTGGATTACATGCGTTCTTCAGATTATGGAAGGCAACGGGTGCCGAAGTCGACGATTTCCCAAAGATTGTCGAGCTGGTTCGTATTTTGGTGGAGAGTGTGGTCGGTGGAGCTGATCGCACCAAGGGAATTGAAGATATCGAGAAAGAGATGGCTGCCTTCGAGTACAGCAAACTTCGTGAGCTACAGATGGAACTCTTGGAACTGACATACGAAGACGTGTGGGGTCAGCATCTTCGGGGAGTCAAGGAAGAGCTGCAGAGCGAAGCTTTGCAATTCGTCAAGGAGCAAAGGATTCGGTGCCTGCTGGCCGGAGCATGGTTTCCAAACGGCACATATACGGATCAAGAAGGCGGAGGCCCTGTAACGGAGGATACTTTGGTGCAAAACACAACACATGGCTATCGTTTCATCAGACTCTCAGAGAACCGCAAGTATTTGCATTGGGGCGACTTCGACGAAAAGGAAGAGCAATCCCCGACCACAGCCAGTTTGAGGGACAAGATCGATCTATCGATTGTATCATCTGTGGTTTCCAATGTAACGGCCAATGACAGATCGTCGATTGGTTCGGATTCGACGCTGAAAGAATTGCTACATGACCGGTTCACAACAAACAAGATCACGATCCATGGATTCCTGCCCAAATCCCGCGGCAGCCGAGAAGGGCATTCGAGAACTTCCTCAAAGACGTCTTCGCCTCGACACGGGACCAAGGAAGCGGTCCTTCTTACCTTCCACCCGAACGGTCACAGCCTTGCGTCGGAATGGCTCGACGGACTTTTGATGCTGTTGGACCAGCAACCGATCACCGCCGAGACCAACAGTCTTATACATATGATCAGTGACTACGGGCTCAAAGTCCGGCTCCTGAACGTGCGATTCAATGATGAGGAGGGCATCGTGGAGGGTATGGACGGGATGGATGGCCCAGAGATCCCAAGCAGAGAAGGTCTGGACGATGACTACTATTATGAGATATGATGTTGGAGGCTTGAGGCGAGTCACGAAACAGGCGACAGAAGAAGTTTCCCTCCGTCCAGACCTGTCCTTTGGATACAATAGGATCACAGAGCTCGACGTTATCTCGGAGGAAACAGCTGGGCTACGTTTGAGCAAGCGATGAAGTCTAATGGCGGCCAAAAGCGAGATCAAACTGAGCGAGGTTTTTTTTGGCCATTTCCATTGTTGAGATACCCTGATATCGTAGTCACGCAGAGGCGGGGTCGGTTGGCGTCCAATTCGAAATCATCGAGATATCAAAAGGTGGTATCGCTTGAACAGTCGCTCATGCAGGGGGTGTCAGCTGGAGGTTATCGGTACAGTGTCTGAACAAACCTGTTCGAACTGTGCAGGTCACAGGTTTGTTGACGATAAGACATGCGATGCGAGTATTCGCCGTTACCTTTCTTTGCAGAGGTCTTAGAGAATTGGAGAAAGGACTCTTCCTCTTTTCATACTTTGAAATCGATCCACGTGCTGGTTCTGGGGCCGCGATTGGTGACCATAGCAATGGGTATTACCTGTTACTTTGTACCTGTAGTTGGGCAGAAGAGGCAAATGCACGGAGAGAAGAAGATTTCGCGGTGTAATTTCCTCTCCCGCCGAGGCTTGCCGCCCCTCCAGCGTCACCAGCGCAGCTTCTAGGCAAAGGCTCTAGCCTATTACAGGGGCCTTTAACCAAGACCTTCGTAGTTCTCGTAAAAGTCTTGAGGCTCACTGCAGCCACCCTAGGGGCCCCTAAGCCACACCAGGCCTAAGCCTAACACCCAAGGCCAGAGGTGCACCCCGCTATTGCCCCGCGCTGGGCCCGATGACCGAATCAGCGCAGTCGCCTGCGCCATCTTGGTTCCTCGGTTGGTCTTGGAGGCGCACACAAGACGGTCTTGTCTTCAACTGGTTGCCACCAGATCGACCTCACGCCCGCCTCCCGTCTCCCAAACCAAACGCTTGGTGCAAGTTCTTTCGTCATGGCTGTGCAGCTCGTTGCTGTCGTCAGCCTTAGCGACTCGGATTGGCTGTAGCAGCCGAAATCGACAGCAGCGTTACAACAAAGCTCGCACGTCGTGTGCCTTTGTGTCCTTGTCGCGTGTCCTTCAATGGTCTAGCCAGGCATGCCCATCCGATATGGCGCTGGCTGATCGCTGCACTGACCGGGTCCTCCTCTCCCTACGGCGTCCACTCATCTCGAGCTAAACTATCTAGTTTGGGGATGTCAATTCGGCGACGGCTATGGATCGTTTCCTCGTGCCAATCGAGGGAATGGTTTTCCCGTGGACTGTCAGGAATATGGAGCAAGGACCCACGTCAATCCCCAGTTCCCATGGGTTTTTCCTCCCAGTGATAAACCTGCTGTTGTCCCTGCCTCTTTATCTCGGTTTCTTCTATCCTGTCACTCTCGTCCGTTCCTCTTGCGACAAAAGAGGATAAAAAGACCCGTTGGGGAAAAGAGGAGAATAAACCAGCTTGTACCTCGACTTGCGAGCCATTTGGATAGGTGCGACCGCTTGCGACATCGCTAGACACAATACCGCTCCCTCTTCACGTATTCACATCTACAAGAAAGACCTAGCCGTCATGTCTACCGATTATCCTACGAAAGAGGTGGTTGAAACTCAAGCCGACTCGAAAGATGTCCACCACCCTCATCATCACTCTCTTAGTGAGAGAGTGCGCCACAGCATCTCTGTGCAATCGCTCGACGAGAACACCGTTGAAGGCCAGATTTTCTCCATGAACGATGTTGATCCTGCTCTTGACAAGAAAATGCGTCTTGTGAATGATGTTGGTCATCCCCTGAGACTGTGTAATGCCTCGGAGTCGCGAGTGCAGAGACAAGAAGCTTGGAGGTGATGGCTGCTAACCAATCTCGTGCAGGCTATCGACGAAATTGGCTGGACCAACATGCATCTGAAGCTCTTTTTCCTCAACGGCTTTGGCTACGCAGCCGACTCTTTGATTCTGCTACTGCAATCCGTCACTGCTGGTCAAGCTGCTCTGGAATTCAATCCTTCTTTCAGCAATGGTCTTACCGTGGCTGCATACTGTGGCATGTTGATCGGAGCCTTGTTCTGGGGATTGAGTATGTTTCCCCCATATATTTGAGGCAGGCTCCACGTTGCTGACGGGTTGAAAGGTGCCGATGTGATTGGTCGTCGTTTCGCTTTCAATGTCTCCTTGTTCAGTTGTTCGATCTTTGCCATCGTTGCAGGTGCCTCACCTAATTGGTATGCTCTGGGTGCCTTTGTAGCATTGGCAGCATTTGGATCTGGAGGGAATTTGATCCTGGACACTACTGTGTTCCTAGAGTACCTCCCCGGCAACAAGCAATGGCTTCTGACTCTGATGGCGTGCTGGTGGGGACTTGCTCCTGTGATTGCGGCGGCTTTTGCGTGGCCCTTTCTCTCAATCTCGAGATACAACTGTACCAGCCACGCGACTTGCACCTACGATAACAACATGGTAATTTGGCCGTAACAATCAAAACATGAAGATCCGCTAACAATTGCTGAACAGGGCTGGCGTTATGTCTGGTACTCAAACGGAGCATTGGTCTTTGTTCTCAGTATTCTGCGAGTGACGGTCATCCGGCTCAAGGAGACACCAAAGTACCTCCTGGCGAAGGGACAAGACCAGGAAGTTGTCAACACTTTCCATGCGATCGCTGCCAAATACAACAGACCGTGCTCGCTCACTATTGAGCATCTCGAGGCGTGTGGTCCCATCAAATCGACATATGGCAAATCGCGATATGGATTCTCCGAGTTTTTGGCTCACCTGCGAGGTCTTTTTGCGACCAAGAAACTCGGAATCTCTACTTGCTTGATTTGGCTATCCTGGACCTTGATTGGTAAGTTCAAGAGGATGGCGTCTCGCGCCACCAACACCATGCCAGAAACTTTGAAGCTAACCACAAGCTTATCAGGACTTGCCTATCCGCTCTTCTATGTGTTCCTGCCCCAGTTCCTCGAGAGTCGTGGTGCTCAGACAGGGCAAAGCGGCGCCTACTATACCTGGCGAAACTACATGATCACGAACTCGGTCAGCATCTTTGGGCCTGTTCTCGCTGGGATAATGTGCAACTGGAAGTATTTGGGCAGAAGGTATACCATGGTTATCGGAGCTCTGATCACCATGGCCTTCTTCTTTGCGTACACGGCAGTGCGCACCCCGGCTCAGAATCTGGGCTTCACATGTGCCATTTACTTCTTCGTCAATGTATACTACGGCACACTCTACGCATATACTCCCGAGGTGAGTTACCCAGAGTCCAGGCCGAAGATTTGGTATCTGGGAAGACTAACGACATCGGACAGAGTCTGCCATCGGCCCACAGAGCCACAGGAAACGGCATCGCAGTTGGTTGCAATCGGGTCATGGGTCTTGTAAGCGCCTTTGTGGCGGCCTATTCCGACACCGCCACAAGTGCTCCCATCTACATTTGTGCCTCCCTCTACATTGCCATGGTAAGTGGATATTGTTCTCCGGAAATGCAAGTCAAACAAGGAAGGTAACTGACAGGTGTTGCAGGCGCTCGTGGCCGTTGTCATGCCATTCGAGCCGTATGGAAAGAGGTCAATGTAGAGAAGAGCAGAATGTGATATGTCCCATGTGCCATGCGAAGAAAATAAAGCGATATATACGAGATATATTTATACCCTCCCCCAATAGATATGTGTTTCCCTTTTGTCCAGAAGGACTTGTCCGCATGAATTCGCTACGCAAATGCCACGAGATATCGCTTGGAGATTTGCCGTTTCTTGGACCACTTTATCTCCTGTCTGGTCGCCTTGCGGGCTGGTCGAATGATCGACGGGTCGACTTGATCCCAGATGCGTTCAGACCTTCCTGATGCGGTTTAATGTACGCATGAAGATCATACCTGGCCTGCAGCGGCGCCATTGACGTCGCCCTCGAACCATTCAACTTTTGATCGTCCTCCTCCTTCCTATCTCTATGCAATCCACACACCACAGCTCCCATGCATTTCTTTGCACCACTGACTGCATTAAGCTCCCCATTTAGACCCCGCTCTGGACACGTTTTTCTCCGTTGTGATTGATGCAATGCCCATGAAGCAATATCAGGTGCCTTGGCCGGGCATTGCTTATCCAACCCCGGGCTTTTGCTTCCTCTGTGATGCAACGTCCCTTGGAGTCCAGAACCACCCTGCCTATCAATGGTATCGCGACCGGGATTTGTCTCGGTAGTGATCCCGGGGAAGATAAACCTGTCCTTCTGTCATTGATGTTAAAGGGTCGACATTTTCCTGTTTTGTTTGATGTCTGCAATTTCGAGACCCTGTCGGTCTGTGTTTCTGCTTGAGCCAGCTTCTCGACGGCACGAGTACTTCGTGTAACAGATTCGACGGTCCTCGTTTCTGAGTTGAGGTTACATTGCTCCTCTAGCTCCTCGGCCGCATCCTTTCGCCATCAACCCGCGGGGCACGCGACGTACGTCGACGTCAACCATGGGCGACATCGAAGGCAACGAGAAGTCGGTCGCTGTCCACAATGTCCCTGGAGGTCGCTCCGTCTCACCGGTGAACATAGAGGAACGGCGGGCTTCGGTGTCGTCTGCCGCCGTTGCAAAGAAAATCCTCGAGCATAGCAAGGATGCCGATGAAGCGATGAAGGCTTTCGCCTCGGGCGAAGTTGTCGAGATTGACGAGGCGACCAACAAGCGGCTGTTGCGCATAATTGACTGGCATCTCATGCCTCTGCTCTGTGTCGTCTACGGGTTGAATTACCTCGACAAGACGACCTTGTCATATGCCAGCATCATGGGCATCAAGACGGACATCAACCTCGTGGGGGATGACTACCAGTGGCTCTCCAGCATGTTCTACTTTGGCTATCTGGCTTGGGAGTATCCCACAAATCGACTGTTGCAGAGGCTGCCACTTGCCAAATACTCGGCCTTTTGTGTCGTGGGCTGGGGCGTGGTTCTGGCATTGTTTGCCACCGTCTCCAACTTTGGTGGTGCTGTTGCTATACGATGTACGTGTCGTGCTTTGTGATGTTGTATCTGTTCTCAACGCTGTCCGCGTAACCATCTGACGACAAGACAGTCTTTCTCGGAGTGATGGAATCTGCCGTAACCCCAGGATTCGCCCTGTTCACTTCTCAATGGTACACCAAGCGCGAGCAAGGCACCCGAACGGGCTTCTGGTTTTCCTTCAACGGTTTCGGCCAGATCTTTGGCGGGCTCGTTGCGTATGGGATCGCCGTCGGCGCTCGCAAGCACGGGACTGCCATTGCTCCCTGGAAAATTGTTTTTCTGGTCAACGGCTGCTTGACCGCCGTGCTGGGGGTGGTGTTTTTCTTTGTTATGCCGGACAATCAACTCAATGCGCGGTGGCTGAAGCCTCGTGATCGGGTGTTGGCCGTCGAAAGAGTGAGGATCAATCAGCAGGGTATCGGCAACAAGCACTTCAAGTGGTATCAATTGAAGGAAGCTCTGTTGGATCCACTGACCTGGGCTTTCACCTTTTACGCCCTCACCGCCGATATCCCGAATGGAGGCATCAGCAACTTCTTTTCACAACTGGTGGGTATTTCCTGTGTCCTTGCCTCCCCTGGGTGCCGCGTTACATACGAGTATGCAAGCTTATGCCGGTCCTTCTTCTAATCTTCTGTTAGATTGTTTCCTTTGGCTATACGCCCGAGCAATCTCTGCTGTACGGCACGCCTGGCGGCGCGGTCGAAGTCGTGGCCCTCATGTTCTGTGGCTGGCTCGGCGATCGCCTTGGTCAGCGAATTCTGGTCTCGATGGGTGGCTTGTGTGTGGCGATGCTGGGCATAATCCTCATTGTTGCGCTGCCCCTGAGCAACAACGCGGGTCGGCTTGCGGGTTATTATCTCACCCAAGCGTCTCCCACACCTTTTGTGGCTTTGCTCTCCCTCATCGCCACCAACGTCGCCGGTTACACCAAGAAGACGACCGTGGCAGCATTGTATCTCGTCGGCTATTGCGTCGGGAATATCATCGGCCCACAAACCTTTAGACCAAAAGATTCGCCTCAGTATAGGCCCGCCGAAATTACCATCCTTGTTTGCTGGGGCGCATGTCTCCTGGACCTCGCTTTCATTTGGTGGTATTGTAAGAGGATGAACAAGAAAAAGGAGCGGGAGAGGGCCGAGCCTGGATACGTCAAGCTGGAAAACCAGGAGTAAGTGTTCTCTCACTGTTATTTGCCGGTTCTTGGCAATGCTCTGTCTGCAATTCTACCCAGAGGTTTTGTTGAGGGTTGAGATAGACGAGCGACGGCGACGGCGGTTGTGGTGAGGTGCGGTGACATGTCGCCGGTCGGCCTACCTCCATTTTCTGTGTTTGTGTTTTTCACCAGACTCACTTTTTGTTCTTTGTTACCATCGGCGGCCTCTGGGGGG
>WJFF01000005.1:153676-168816 GCA_011800825.1 Fonsecaea pugnacius | reverse complement strand
AGGAGAAATGTCAACCCAAGCGCCTCTAGGTATCCAAGACCCTGGGTGGAAGACGTCAAATTAGCATGCCGCATTCGCCCATGTGGCCTGTGCACAAAAACTCAGGGTACTCGGTCCTAGAGTATAACACACACCTGGTGCCTGGAAAGGTGGATTCAATCCCTTAAAAAGAATTCAAGAATCAAGAATCAAGAATTCTGAACCGTGATATTACTACCCAAGGAATTGGCGGAACTTCTGATCCGGCCAACGAATCGGAAATTGTCCACTTCAACGTGCGTGAGTTTCTTTCTCGGCGTACAAGGTCAGCGGTGAGCATTTATCTCTATACGTACTATTGCTACATAATCATCGAGCCAAACAATAAGTGGAGATGGTGAGACAACGAGTCCCTCTTACTTCTCACTGACAGCGCCTAACAAAAATCCAGCATCAACCTCCTCATCTCATCCATGACCCTGCTGACCTCGTCCTCTGAAAGCATATCTTCTGGGGCAAAGACGCCCATATCTAGATACCCGTCCTCAACTCTGGCCTCGATATCAATAGCAGGCTGCAACGAGACAAAATGTGAGTCAATCGGCAGGAAAGAGGGCCAAGGAGCTGTTGAACTTACCAAGCACCACTTCGTGCTATCTGCTTCACATCCCATGCCGTCCATAAAAGGCGACGGCGCATCAACCTCCTCAAACTTATCCTTCTTCCCCGAAACGTCCGTATGGGTAATTCGGACGTTGCTGGTTTGATCTCCGGACGATGGCGACTCCTCCTCACTTGGGAGGGATAAGAAATTAACAAACGTGTCCAGTTTGACCCCAGTCCACGTATTGATGTCCCTCATATCGACTCCGCAGTTCTCTGGACGCGTGATTTCCCCCAGATCATGCTGTATCTGCAGAGCAGACTGAAGAAGGGTCTCCCTAGACCGAATTCTTAATGGAACAATGCTGAATGTCGGAGCAACTAGCTCCATGATCCCATCGATATCAAGCGACCGGTTTGCGAGATAGATCCCAGTCACAACATCACCCGATTTGGCATTTGTCGCGTGTTGCTCTGCACCCAGATCGCGACGAATACCCTCGTAAATCCTGGCATATGCGGCGAAGAAGAGTGCTTGAATGCCGAGGCCATGATGCTTTAGCAGCTCGCTCAATCCCTCGAGTGGCACAAGTTTTGGATGGAATCTCTCAACGCGCCTTGCTGCGAATGAACCCCGACCTATGGGTCCAAGTGTACCTTCACCTTCACCAAGATAACGCGTCCAGAAGTCTTGAGCCATCGATCGAGCTGTTCGGTTATTCAAGATCAGAGTGCTCATGTCCGTATTGAGCTGGGACTGTGCGGTACCGGCACACAACATCTCAAGGCGTGTGATAAGCAGCTGGAGACTCACGGCATCATACAAGGCGTGGTGGATGCGAAGCGTAACAAGCAACTCATCTCCTCGGACATCAAAGCGCACTGCCCAGGGGAAGCCATACTTTTCCACAGCCTCGCTCTTGACGACCACCTGAAACGTTTCTGGCCATCCACCATCACTGTTGTGGATAAAGAGAGTCCTCAGTATCGGAACTTCACTGGCAAGCCTTTTCACTCCCTGCTTCAAATTCTCCAACGAAACACCAGATGCTTTCAGCCAGAAAGTGGGAAAGAACAAGCGCTCATTGCTTGCTCGCCACATATCGAGCATGGACGTTTGACCCGCGGTACATGGTATGATCATTTCGAGATCATCGTCTGGTATGGTAAGGACCCCCTTAATGTTCTCGGGAACAGACAGGCTCTCCACAAACCCATTCGACGTACGGGCCGTCTCCTGCCCTGCTCCTTGGAGCTGTTGAGCAGCCACTGCCATCTTTTCAACCGTCTGGGCTCTGATGATCGCGCTCACTGGAAGCCTAATTCCCTCCTTTCTGAGCAGCGTAGCAACTTTGATGGCGCTAACGCTATCCAGCCCAAGGTGGAACAGCCCCGTATTCTTTTTAATGTACTCTCTGTCCAAGTGGGATACTTTCGCAAGGACTTCCCTAATGGCAGCCTCTGTTGGACTCCAGTTTTCTGGACTTAGGGACTGCTGCTGATCTTGAGCAATGTGAGAGGTCTTCCTTACCCTGTCGCCCTTGCTGTGGATGAGGTCTACGCCTGGGAGACCGCACATTGACACCTTTCCGCCTTCTTTGCGTAGCAGGTCTTGGTCAGGATTGCTCACCAGAGCTGCCAGGATAGTATCCAGCTTGTCCAGCACTGTCTGGCCAAATTCTCGGTTAGCAACCCCATCTTGACATGCAACAGTCCAGATCAGACCCTTTGCATCGCCTTCCAACTCCACATTAACAGGATATGGCGGCGTGATGGCTGTCTCATCCGACGAGACTTCGCTGTACAATGCTGGAAGCTCACGTTCGACAGTTGGAAGCTTTTGGAAGGTGAATAAAGTGTTGAACAAGTCTTCATTCACCCCTTGTCCTCGCGCCAGACGAAGAGCCTCACGTAGTGGAAAGTGCTGATATTCAGAGACTCGCACAACTGCATCGTGCACTCTCCGAATGGCCTCTGCCTTGGTCATATTCTCTTGAATTAGAGGTCTGAAGGCGACAGTGTTGAAAGTTGGGAAGATCAGTCGATCCGAGCCCTCGGTTGTGCGTCCGGAAAGAACAAGCCCGAAGCATACATCCAGCTGACAGGTGTAGTGGATAAGTGCCATTGTCCAGCATGTTAGGCCCAAGGTTTGGAGAGTCACTCCTTGCTGCCTACAGAAGTTGAGGGCATTGGTTAAGCTGGTCGTGGACTGCTTGCGGAACAAGAACGCTAAGCTGTGGTAACGGTGATCAAGGGGCGCTTGTAGAGTGGTGGGTTGGATATCCAGCAGTTGAGACTCCCAGAACTTACGAGCCTCCGAGCTCTCGGCTTGTGTGATGATCTCCTCGAGATGCTCCCTATACTGGTCTAGTGCCGCCCCCTGGACTCTGCTATCCGGTAACTGGTAGGTCTCGGTCACCTCCTGATGCAATAAGTGCAATGACCAGGCGTCGTACAACGCATGCGGCATGGCAAGAACAAGAAATGAGGCGGTTTCATCCCGCACAATGGCGATACTGGTCCTTTGATCGACCAGATTTTGCTCATCTGGGACCTTTTTGAGGGTTTGGACCACCTCATTCAGCTTCTCGTCAAGGACTGTCACCTCAATTCCGTCCTTCACCACATATTGGAGAAAAGCCGCGTTCTTATCTGGAGACTCGATGACCGCAAAGTGAGTTCTCAAGATTGGCTCTGTCCGGGAGACCGTTTCCCACGCTCTTATCAGTCTCTTCAGATCAATGTCTGCAGCTAATTTGAAAGTCATGACATTGAGATACTTATCAGACTCCAGAAGCAGGCCTTCCTGCATCGGTGTGACCGGAAAGACTGCTTGCACGTTGTCGAGTTTGACGCCATGGCTTTGTAACATACGCCTATAGCTGATCTGACGTTCTTTAATGAAGGACGCCCTATCGTCACTTTCTGTTTCTGCCCGAGTTTCCATGCTTGATGTAACCGCCGTAGCAATTCCTGCAACGGTTGGCGACCGCATGATAGCGCTCACGGCAACTCTCAAGCCCTTGTTCTTGACGCGAGCTGCGAGCTTCATTGCTTCTATGCTGTCCAAGCCTAGTTCGAAGATCGTTGGTCTGCGACGGTGAATCATCCGTTCTTCCACGGAGGCGAGCTTGGCCATTTCCGAGCGAATGATCGTCTCTGCGTCGTTTAAAGCGGTATCATCGTCTTCATGGACATGATTCAAGGTTTTCAAGTCCGCTTTATGATCCCCATTCGGCGTCCTGGAGTCCTGTGATAGGCAAAAGTCTGGGGGCAGGATTGCAGCCATCTCTTCCGGTCGGCGAACAACGTCAAGGTACATGTTTGACAGCCGACTGGCGCTTTTCTTATCCAAGTATTGCGGCTTTGCGACCAGGGTGACGTCGAACTCGGAACCTTTCTGCTCTACCTCAATATTCAGCGGATAATCTGGCGAGCTGTCTGTTGGAACCTCTCGCCAGAACGCGCTGTCCTCAAGACCCAGTGATGTCTTCTGGAAAACAAATAACGTGTCAAACAGAGTCTGGCTTGCACTTAGTCCAAGGAATTGAACAACTTTCCTCAGGGGTGTATGTTGATAAGGAATGATATCAACATTGAACTGATGGCAAGCGCGGACGAGATCCGAGACTGCTGCACCATTTTGGAGAGAGCTAATGGCACATGGCAGAGTATTGAACATTGGGCCGATCACATCCTCTATCTCTTCTGTGGCTGTAGCTCTACCTGATACCACCACGCCTATTGTCGGACTAGAGTTGAATTCTCTCTGCATCACATAGAGTAGCATGGCCTGGAAAAAGGCTGAGACTGTGACGTTCAATTCATTGCACAAGGTTTGCAAATGGTCAATGCTTATATGATGCCTCAAGACGACAGCATGAGTATCTGTCTCGAGCTCGGCATGGAGCAGCGGCAGCTTGTGTGATTGGATGCGAGGGAGGTGTGACAGCCAGAATTCCTTCTCATCTGGCGGCTGAGATAGTGGACCGTAGGGCAAGGCTTGATAGAACTGCATTTTCGGCCCGTGAGTCTCCTCTGGGTGCTCATACCGCTGCTTGACTTGCTTGAGCAGTATCGGAAGGCTGCTTCCATCATAAAGCCCGTGAAAAATCTGGAGAATCATGAAACCGCCATCTCCGGACTTCCCCAACTGGACTTTCCAGGGCAAAGACGTAGATAGAGATCTGGCAGATCTGGCCCAGTCTTTGAAGGAGGACTTCTCGAACTTGCGAACGTCGCCATTTCTGGCTTCATAACTGATTATATTGACCGCGCTGTCAGTTTCGCGCAGCACAACTTGAGCAAAGCCATCTTCTGTTGGTACGAAGAATGTCCTGAGGATCGAAATTGACCGCTGGGCGGCATCCCACGCACTTTTCAGTCGCTGTATATCGGTGTTCGGATCGAGCTGAAAAAGGAAGCAGGAGAAATAAACAGTATCGTTAGGGTCTGTCTGCATAACCCTGGAAATCATGCCTTCTTGTAGTGGCGTACAAGGCGTGATGCACTCAATGCTTTCTGAGGAGATATTCATGCTTTGTGCGATTTTTCTCGTATGGGCATCACTGAATGATTGGATTCTCTGGCGAGCGATACCCACGATGTCGGTCTGGTCCGAAGTGGCCTCTCGAGTAATGACTCGAGCAAGATCTTGGACGACAGAGTGCTTGAGGATTGTTCCAACTTCGGCGTTCTGGAATCCGTGCCGCTTGAGGGCTCTAGCGAGACCAATGGCTGAGATGGAGTCCAGCCCAAGTTCGAATAGTCTCGAACTTGGCTTGATGTCTGATATCTCGATTCGCAAGAAAGATGCTAGCACACTTGCTATCTCATCGTAATGCTGAAGGCCTTCTTGCGTCAAAGCATTTCTGCTGGATTCGTCCTGCGCTGAACCAGGCAGATGGTCCTCATACATCACTTTCAGTGATTTCTGATCAACTTTGTTGTTGACTGATAAAGGAAGAGACGAGACTGCAAGAATGTGTGAGGGCACCATGTACGCTGGCAATTTGTCAGAGCAGTTCAATCGAATCTTTGCGGCCAGGTCCTGAGTCTCCTTGTTAGTTACAACGGAAGGTTTCTCGTTCTTTGCGCGTCTTTGAGCCGTAGAGAAGAAAGTCACAAGCTGGTCTTTCTGTTGTGTTGGGTGCTTCAAGACCATGGTAGCAACGTCCTTGATGCGACTATCCGCACTTAGAGCGACATGATTGATCTCCCCGATTTCCAAACGCTGCCCACGCAACTTGACCTGATCGTCGATTCTGCCTAGAAATTCGAAGCTGTTATCATGCAGGAGACGGACGAGATCACCAGTCCGGTAAACCCTCGTGTCATATTCAGCCAACGTTACGAATTTCTCTTTTGTAAGGTCAGGTCGGTTGAGATATCCCTTCCCAACAAGAGGCCCAGACAAACAAAGCTCGCCGATGGCCCCACGGAGAACGGGAGTCTGCGACGAGGGCTCCAAAACGAAAGAGCCTACGTTGTCCCATTGCTGACCAATGTTGGTTGGCTTCGCATTCTTGGGTACTTGCCGGTGTACTGTGCAGCCGATTGTCACTTCACTTGGTCCATAGAAATTGTAAAGACATCCCGTATCGCCCCAGGTCTCCAAGATGTCCTGGCCGACTTGCTCACCGCCAACGATAAAGACTCCTTCGCATAGATTCGGCACTTCTTGGGGTGTGAGCAACCTTGCCAAACTGGGGGTGAGGTCGAGATGAGTTATCTCGAGAGCTTTGATAGTCCCTGGAAGATCCTCGAACAAGAGATCTCGGGGTGCCGAAGTCACGATGATGCCTATGCTCCAGCTCCAGTATTGTTCCAGTACACTGACGTCGAAGTGAAAGGACGCGAACTGCAACCACCGAGATGATTTCTTCCATCTACCCTTGAAGATCCGCTGGAACGACAACATTGCCTGGACTGCGCTGTCATGACTGATCAAGCATCCTTTGGGTGTGCCTGTAGTTCCCGAGGTGTATAGACAGTAGCAGACGTCTTGCATTTGCAGCTCCTTCGAGAGTAGAGGCTTTTCGCCCGACAAATCTTGCCAACTGGCATTGTCAATGGCGAAACTAGAAACACCTGGAATGCTGTCAAATTCTGATACCTTGTCGTCGGTTGTAAGGACAATTCCACAGCCAGAATCACGGAGGATGAATTCCTTTCTTGAAGTTGGTGCCCCTGGATCAATCGCAATGTAACCGCATCCTGATTTGAGAACCCCCAATATTGCAAAGGATGCTTCGGGACATTTATCGAAACAAACAGCCACGAGACCTCCAACGTCTATCCCTTTGCTCTGGATCAGTCGAGCAATTTTGTTTCCATTCAAATCCAACTGTGCATAAGTCCAAGTTTGCTTTATAGGAGTGTTCTTGTGAAGGCTTTGCACAAATTCCAGGGCAACATTGTTTGGTTTCTCTCTTGCTGTCAGCTCTACAAGTTCATGTAGGTAGCGGACTGTAGTTGGAATCCGTTCCTCTTTGGCAGGCACTATCGACAGAACGGATTTCGGGAGCGTCGGGTTATATGTCGCTTGTACGAGCAAGACCTTCATCTCTTCTTCGAACTCTTGAAGGATATACACGGCTTGATCTGGTGGTATCACCTGTTCACGGAAAGTTGCCTGAAGATTCAACACATCGTTCTCTTGTGGTATGAGCTCCAAGGAGAGTGTATATTCTGCAGTTGCATCGTCTTTGGTGAGCGTCCAGGGCCTCTTCGGGCCATTGTCTGCGTCGTACTTTTGCAGAACGATCACAGAATCGAACAGATCGCCTTCAGCCTGCACCCAACGCTTGATCGAGCTTAGTGGAGTATGCTGGTGTCTCAATACACCGGCGCATCGCCTAACGGCTGATTGTAGAAGATCACTCCTGTCTTTGAAGAGTCTCATCGCAAATGGGACGGTGTTGATGCAGGGAAACACAGCCTTATTTTCTTCTTCCTCAAAATCCCGACCAGAAAGGATGACACCAAATGTGACATGATCCTGGCCAGTGTATGCCGAAAGTAATACAGACCAAGCTGCAGCAACCAAAGATTGCATTGTTGCTCCAGCATTTGCGCATGCATTCTCGAGGGTTTTTAGAGACATACCGCACTGCCGAGTCGCGACGCAATAGTTGTCGACCTCTTGATTGTAGACCCCCAACTCTGGGAAGCGAGTTGAGCACATATCAGCCGATAACTCCAACCAGAATGGCTTGGAACTTTGGTCCCTGCTCAAGCCTAAGATTTTTGAGACGACCGGAGCAAGAGAAATACCCACGGGCAACTCGAAACCCGCATACGCACGAGCAACATCGCCCAAAATGATATCTAGAGAATGTGCATCATACAAAGCGTGTAGCATAGATAGTTCAAGGTTCAGAGAGGAGTCTTTTTGGGACACCCGAATGAGCCATGGTGGTTGACTGAGATTGTGCATGTTTCTGGATTTCGCTTCACCTTTCTCTTGGGATATTTGCACTGAATTGTCCACCCAAGGTAGCTGTACTGCATCTGGTAGATAGGTTATCATGACAAATGGAGTCTGGGGATCATCGGTCTCAGCGAAACCAGTCCTTAGCATTGCGTGTCTTTGCATAGCAACACACCAAGCATGCCTTAACCTTGATACATCCACGTCTTTATTCAAGCTGAAATGCATGTGATTGAGATAGAGCTTGTAATCAGATCGGAGGAACTGCGAAAGAATCCCTGATTGAGTAGGTGTGCAGGGCCATATGGACTGGACATGAGTCTCGTCGAGGCCGTTATTTTGACAGATGGATCGGCGGCAACGCTTTTCGCAGGAATCAAGGTCAAAAGTCGGATGCCTTGAGTCTTGTGGCACCCCCGAATCGCAGATTCTGGCGATATTTCCGAGGCTTGCAGCTTCCAAAATGGCTCCAGTCGATATGTCGAATCCGCTTTTCCGCAGCCTTGCCGCAATCTGAACGGCATTGATGCTGTCAAAGCCAAGACTGAATACTGTCGTGTCTCTGAAGATCTTCAGATGGGAACCGGGCTTCAATTGTACGAGTATGTCCCTCACCAACGTTTCCGTACGGGACAGCGTTTCATCAATGTGCCCGGGTTCATCGAAGGAGCCTGTAGTTGGTGAGGAGGCAAGAACAGTGAACGGCGTAGAAGCCTGCAGTCGTGGCAACATGCCAGCAAGAAATGAATGATCCAATGTTCTTGCCTGTGGATATCTGGCCGTGTGGATAAGGAGAGCGTCGTATATGTCCAGAAATCGACCGAGTATCTTCCTCCCAGCCACCTCAGAGTGCAGTCTCAGGGAGATGGCGTCAGTCTGTGAATCCATAGTGATCTCAAGTATGAAAGGGAAAGACATATCCCCTGACTCCTCAACCAGAGTCCAGACCTGTTGGTCGAGCCGCGGTCCGTCTTGTTGGAGCAGAAGAAGTGTATCAAATAACGCTCTGCCTTGGGTGTCTACTGCTCGCTGGATTTGACGAAGCGAGCTCGACTGATGCGGTAAAATCTCGACATTTATCTGCTGAAAACAATTGCACAGTTCTTGATTCGATTCGTCCGGCCGTAATTGTACTCTGGTTGGAACTGTGTTGAAGCATGGAGCGACCATCGTCTCCACGCCGTCGATAGGAAGATTCCGACCGCTAAGGACATTGCCAAAACAGATATCCTGACTATCAAAGAGGCAAGAGAGAAGCCGACACCATGGAGCTTGAAATAGCGCCAATGGAGTCGAAAGTATCTTTCGCGCACATCGTTGCAGTTCTGAGACAGATATTGTGGACCTTCGTTCAACCAACAAATGAGTGCCGGGAGCAGCCTTGTCTTCAGGCAATATGGCTTCACTTAGTTTGTATAATGTAGCTCCCTGTAGCTTTCTCCGCCAGAAATCATATGTGTCATCCGTGTTCGACATCTCCATGAATGACAGATAGCTATCGAAGGGGGTTGTCGGAGCCAGTTGTTGACCGTGGTACAGGGATTGAATCTCGTCTAACAGAACGGCCATTGCCTCTGCATCGTATAGACAGTGATGCATTCTCAGGATCAGCTCTGTCTTCCCTCTGATTTCAAGGCTCCATGGCGGAACCATGAGACCATACAAAGCATAGCTCAACTGTTGAGTGTCTTCCTCAAGCCAGGGAAGTTGAAAATTCTCCAAGACTACTTGCACAAAAGGAGAATCAGCGGAGTCAGTTGCAACAAAGCCTGTACGCAGGATCTGGTGTCTTGCTAATGCGTCTTCCCAGGCTTGTCGTAACCTCGGGACGCTGCCACTGACGTTGAACCGCAGAGTGTTCCGATAGGCTCGAGAAGAAGTATTCATCGAGCTGGTTACCATAGATTCCTGTAGAGGTGTACATGGAAGGATCCTCTCGACTTCCAGGCCTGCCCGCGAATACAGATTGCGGATTTCCTCTTCCCACTTTTCAGTGAGACGACCCATATTATTCTTGCCGTTGAATGTATTGTGCTGCGGAACATGTTTCTCAATGTATCTCCCTAGTTGTGAGATGGATGGGTTTTGCATTAGTGAGGATATCTCCACCATAGGATAATGGTCTCGCAGTGCTCTTGAGACGCGTATTGCGCTGATCGAATCCAGACCAAGGGCATAGAAAGAGGTAGTACGGCTGATATTCGCAAGGCTGACTCCAAGCGCATCAGCCACGACACGGGCAAGAATTTTGTCGGAATCGGAGAGTTGATCAGCACCTGCCGGCTCGCTGCCTCTAGACGTGGCTTGAAGTTGTTCTGTGCTGAGATTTTGATAGTAGGTGATCAAATCTGAGCGACTGATCTTTCCCTGACGCGTCAGAGGTATCTTGTCAAGGTGGATGAGGCTATCAGGTATCATGTAATCTGGTAAGCTATTTGCTAACGTTTCGAAGATGGTGGCATTCATGTCGTCGGGGTCTGCAGATCTGTAGGATTGGCGTGGTGTCCAGAAAGCAACAAGAGTCGCACTATTGTCTCCTCTGGTAATGACCAGGGATACCGCATCTTCAACTTGAGTGCACCTCACCAAGGCGGAATTGACCTCTCCTAGTTCAATTCTCTGTCCCCGGAGCTTGACCTGATCGTCCTCGCGCCCTAATACGACTAAAGAATCATCACAAAGAAGCCTTCCAATGTCGCCTGAGCGGTAGAGCCGACCATATTCAGGATGATCAAAGAAGCTCTTCGAGGTCAGCACCGGATTGATATATCCGCGTCCCACCTGTTCTCCGCCGATCCATATCTCACCTACCGCTCCCTTTATAACTTGCTGAAATTGTAGGGAGGACTGGACACTGGATGAATCAGTGGTACCGGACGGCTTCGGAATCTGCCTTTGGCAAATAAAGACGGATGTGTTCAGTAGCGGAGGACCAACATTGTTTGGCATATCAGATTTCGAGACCTTGGGCCGGACATTACATATGTTTGTTGTCTCACTAGGACCGTAGCCTTGGTACAGTCCGCAGTCGGTCCAATCCGAGAAAACCTTCGAGTTCATAGGTTCTCCAGCAGTAACCAGCAATTTCACCTTTGGGACGTTGTCAGGTCGAACAAGGGCAGCCACCGAAGGGGTCATGCTCAAATGCGTGATATCCAGCTGTTTGATGAAGAATTCCAGGTCCCTAAACAGCACATCGTTTGACGCTGTGCACAAAGTTATACCTTTGTGCCATGCCCAGAAGATCTCAAAAACTGAGACGTCGAACGCTGGTGAGCAGGCTTGTAGCAGTCGATCCGTCTCGGGGTCACAGGGGTAAATACGTGACAACTCCTCCAGATTGCTGAGCAAGTTTCGACGGCTAAGGAGGACGCCCTTTGGAACACCAGTGCTTCCAGACGTGAATACGGCGTATGCTAATTGATCACCTTTCAAAGACCGGTGGTTGTCAATATTTGTCATGGAATACTGCTGCAACACGCTGGCAATGGAGACAGGAGTTGGCGCGTTTAGCTCGTTCGATAAAGGCACATCCTCAGTGAACAAGGTAAGCCTGCAGTTGGCCTCGCTCAAAATTTGGCGGATTCGAGCTGGGGGTGTTCGAGGGTCGACGCACATGTAAGCGGCCCCAGCTATGATGGTCCCTAGGATGCCAATGTAGAGTTGAGTCGATCGAGGGCCTATCAGACAGACAAGATCGTCAATCTGCACATTGTACTCCGTCTGTAACACCCGGCCGACAATCCGGGCGCGTTTGTGGAGGTCGCCATAAGTGAGGATTTCCTTTGTCACCTGGCTCGTACGCTCGTCGATACTATGCACGAATTCGACGGCTGCTCTGCCTGGACACGATTCTGCAAGTCTTGAGATGGTGGTTGTCAGATCAAAGTCTTCGCTGAATTTTCGGAAGCTCGTGTTGGTCAAGGACAAGGTGTTCTTGTCAAAACTTTCCCAAAAGCAGTTCAGACTAAGGTCAAGGTTGCTCACGATTCGAGAGGCAGCATTGTCCAACTGATGAGTTATAAGCCTTGCTTGATCTTCTGGAACAAGGGCTGTGTCGAAAGTCAACTTCAAATAGACCTGACCTTGACGGGGTTCGAATTCTAGCACAATGGCATAATCCAAGGTATCTTGCGATCTCAGGCTTGCAACTTTGGAACGATCCCTATGATCCTCTTCGCTGTCTTGTTGCCAAACACACAGCGTATCGAACAACCTGTCCCCAGGGCGGAGTCCTGCTGCATTGTTGATGTCCCGTAAGGTAATGCTCCCGTGTCGAAGAAACTGATTGCGCTGCCTCTGGACGTGATTGAGAACATCATGTACGGTCCTTAGAGCACTGACATCCACGCGGAGAGGGAATAACGAGAGACACGGCCCAATGATGGATTCGATTCCTGCCAGTGAGAAATGGCGACCAGCCACAACCACTCCAACCGAGACGTCTGCATTGTCGAGATATGATGAGAGTAAAAGTGACCATGCTGCCTCCAAAACCGTCTCTCGGCTGCAGCGCGAGATTGACGCAAAGTGAGAGAGCTGTTCATAAGTTATGGCGAGTGGCGACTCTGTGGTTTTTCTGGGTGTTCTCTCCGGTCGAACAGGTGTTAGCATCGGAAAAGCTGAGGGCTTGAAGTCCTGGAGTTGACTTCGCCAATACTCAACATTTTCTGTCTGCTCCGACCTCAAGCGATTGTGCTCGCTCGAGCGAAATTCGGAAAATTGAGTTCTAACGGGCGCATCTCCTCCAGAGAGGACAGTATTCAAATCGTCTAGGATCAAGTCCCAAGACCATCCATCGTATAAAGCATGGTGAATCCATACCAGGACATCTCTTTCGTCCTCTGTCCCGGCATTTTCCAGCTTCAAGGGGTGCAAAATACTCAATTCAGGATCGTCTGGGAGGTCTCGCCACACGATTTGAGCGAAGGGCATCTCTTGTTTCCCTGTCGGGACGAATCCCGATCGCAAGATCTCATTGTTCCTTGAAAGCTTTTGAAGTGCCTGGCGCAAGTGTTGCAGTGTCAGACCAGATCCGAGGCTGAGCCAGATTCTGTTGAAATTCTGGTCTTCTTTCGCGGCGGTTTCAACTAGCATTGCAACCTGCATATTGCTGCAGGGCAATATCTTGTCATAGGGCATTTCGAGGCTCGAATTGTTCAGGTCATTTATCACTTTTGCCGTGATGCCTTTCCATTCGTCTGAAGTTTCATAGTCAGATTCTGCCCTTCCACTTGTTGCATCTTTTGACTTGGTAATAAGACTCGAAAGCATGGCCACATTGTCGGCTTCTGAGATCATTGCGGCGTTCACACAACTGTACTGTTGGCGTAGTCGAGACGCAATCTTGATGGTTCGGAGAGAATCAACGCCCAATGACCAGAAAGAGGTCAATCTGTCAACTTGGCATTGCAGCTCATCGTTCAATACTCTGGCTACATTCTCCTCTACCGAGTTCTTAAAAGAGGTCTCGTGGCTGATCGACACTCGGCGTTCTCGATAGTTGCGTTCAAGTGCTTTGCGGTCAATCTTCCCAGAAGGTAGTCGAGGTACGTTGTTGTCGAGCAGCACAATCTCGCTCGGACGCATGTAGGGTGGTAACCATGCCTTGCATTGGTCGGAGACATTGGAGACCTTGACATTATGATTCGCAGCGCAAAAAAGAACGAGGACGTCGTCAATGACACTTGCAATGGCAAGGTGAACACCATCAGTCTTCGAGGCAATTTCTTCAATTTCTCCCAGTTCAACCCTCTGGCCTCGGAGTTTGACTTGGCCGGAAGTCATACGTCCCAGGATCTCAAGCTCCCCATCAGGGCGGCAAATTGCTCGATCTCCGGTTTTGTAGATTGGCCCGTAGCCATCAAGTTCAACAAACGCAGCTTGGTTCTGTTCCGGCCGATTCAGGTATCCATCAGCAAGCTGACCCGCAATCGCTAGCTCCCCGGGTTCGCCAACTGGTACGATTTCAAGCGTTTCGCCTTCCTTGAGGATAAACGCTGTGACTGTGGACAGTGGTCTCCCAATCCTGCGTACCGATGCATCAGCCGCTAGCTGGGGGGCGACAGTACAATGGATCGCCGCCTCCGTAGGACCATACATAGCATATAGCATGCTCGACTTATCTGTGCTTCCTCCGAATTCGGAAACGACTTGAGCTGTGAGCATTTCCCCAATTGTCAGTAGCGTCTTTAAGCAAGGGGCAGCCTTTCTGGTCCTCAATAATGTCCCCGCGACCGTGGGGGTGAGTTCCGCAGCGTCCGCATCCAAGATTTGGATCGTGGCAGGTAGATCAGTAAGCATTCGCTCACGTTCGCAACCCACTAGTGTCGCTCCCCGGAAAAATGGAAAGAATATCTCAAATATAGAGACGTCGAACGTTGGTGAAGCAAATTGTAAAAAGCGTTTAAAGGGAGGGATATGCTCGTCATGCGCGAGTAGTGACTGTGACACTGACAAGTGCGATACTACAACACCCTTGGGAAGTCCTGTAGAACCTGAAGTGTACATGACATACGCTGGACTGGAGGGTTTGGTGCACTCATCGCTTTGAAGACGGGCGTCCTCCGCCTGCGCCGAACGCGACGTCTGTTGGAGTGATTCCAAAGACACAGTCTTGCATTGGACGGTTGACAGAGCATCCTCGAAGGCAGCCCTTGTGGTGGGGGTCGCCAGCACGAAGGTTGACTGCGTATCTTTGAGAATAAATTTCAGTCTCTCCGGAGGTACATCTTGGCTGACGGGGCAGAAGGCAGAGCCAGACTTCAATACTGCCACCAATGCCACGTATAATTCCGGAGACTGAGGGATGATGACAGGAATGATGCTTCTTCTATCCCCTTTGGGCGAGACATACTCTTGGATATCCCGAGACAGAAGGTCCGTGAGGCGATGGAACTCGTCGTAGGCAAGAGTAACGCGTCCATTGTCCGCCAGTAGGAAGTCTAGAATGACATTATCAGAGGATGTCGCTATCAGCTCGTGCAGTAACTGCGGCCCAGGTAGCAATTGACGATGTTCGTTGACAATTGAGAGCTCATGAGGAGGATGGCAGCTATTGACGCGCGACGGCATGTTGGTCATTGGCGACGGTGATGAAGAACTTTGAGAGAGATTAGTATGAACA
>WJFF01000005.1:123478-138238 GCA_011800825.1 Fonsecaea pugnacius | reverse complement strand
CCGCATCGATCACCATCGGCGCAACCAGAGCCCACGCCTATCCCGTTACAAGAACCTCCCAACGTACATCCCGAGATTACAATGGTTGAAGCAGTCGAGACTACTGCAGAACAGCAGCAACCTCCCCAGCCAACTGCAGAGGATGCTGCGCCGCAAAGCGCACCCGTAACAGAAGAGCTTGCCGTCAACGGAGTCAAGGAAGAGGGAGAGGCAAGAGAGGGAGAAGCAGCCAGAAATGCCGATGCCGACACCGAGATGGGAGGCACATCATGACAAAAAGTAGCTTGAAATTCAGGTTGCATAGTGTCGACCGACGTTTGCACATTTATGCGTGGGTTGGCGTTCGGCAGGGACGGTCATCTTGGTCTTGAAATCTAAAAATCTGATACCCTCCAGCTATTTACGTATGGCATGAGATAGAATCTAGTGTTACGTGTGTGGAAAAAGCAACAATGTTCCTACCCGACTTGAAATGAGGAGGCGAACATGACGCTGTTGACTTCGTAACGCTCCCTGTTTAAGACCCCGAACAGCTGAATTGTGACACCATAATCGCACAGTGACACGCCCCGTCCCTCCTTTCACAGTCTGGATCATCAGAGAATCAATGGACAAACCCTGCTTGCACAATATTAGCCACCGTTCTTGATCGAAGACCGAAAATGCAGTAGGCAATGTAGTGGAATTGATAGGTCAGAAGTCCATTTAGATCATCGAAGAGAACCCTGCTGGGCTTCTCTTCTGACATAAGAGGTACCAGAAATTATAGAAATTCAAAAGTGTTTGTCATCACGCAAGTTTGTAGAGATAGGGGAATCGACTTCACAACGTACCTTGAGATTGGTCAGCGAGACCAATGAGTTGTGTCGCCTTCGGTATCTCTGTTGGAGCACATGATGATTGAATCCAGAGTATCAAGACCGCATTGAATGGAAACCATTGTACTCGAAAGTACTGTATCAACGCCGTGAAAACTTTCCGAGTCAAAGATGGGAGATAATATGTGATTTGGAGGCCAAGTTCAGTAGGAGACAATAAATTCTTATAGCCGCCAAGATTTCACAGGTCTTGGCGGATCCACCACACAACTCGGAGCCAGTGCATCTGCAAACCTGCACCGTACAACTTTCTTCAGATCCAAGTCGTTCCCTCTTCCACTGCGACAACTCAATACACAGCCAACATGGGTCGTCTTCACAGCAAAGGCAAAGGCATCAGCGCCTCGGCGATTCCCTACTCGCGCTCTGTGCCCACCTGGTTCAAATCCACCCCGGAGACTGTTGTTGACAACATCTGCAAACTCGCAAGGAAGGGTGCGACTCCGTCGCAAATTGGTGTTGTGCTGAGAGATAGCCATGGTGTCGCACAAGTCAAAGTCGTCACTGGTTAGTTCTTCCACGAGATTTATCCCCGGTGGCCTATCGTGGCTGGTTTGTGTGGCAGTGATTGATTGATTTCGTGGTTGCAGGTAACAAGATTCTGAGAATCCTGAAGTCGAATGGTATGCACGCGCCTCGATTATCCCCGGTGTGAGACCCGAAGAAGGAAGAAAAAAAGAAGCCGCCGGCTCAAATCCTCACCACCATCTTGGGAACATACCCCTCAGCATAGCCTCTGAAATTGGTCCTGTGAGACTGACAGAGTGACACTATACAGGCCTGGCACCAGAAATACCCGAGGACCTCTACTTCTTGATCAAAAAGGTGCGTATACCTCAAGACAACCGCCGATTTTGCAGTCGATCGTTCATTCTGCCATGAGCTCGGCTAATCTGGGTTATTTTCACAGGCTGTCGCCGTCCGCAAGCACCTCGAGCGCAACCGAAAGGACAAGGACTCCAAATTCCGACTCATCCTGATCGAGTCCAGAATCCACCGCCTGAGCAGATACTACAAGACTGTCGGTGTCCTCCAACCAAACTGGAAATACGAGAGCGCCACGGCAAGCACCATGGTGGCATAACCGTAACAAGGCGAGGATGGGGATCCACGGATGAAGTGAAAAACTATCGAAGGAAGTCAAGAGGACGAGTGGTGCTGCTAAAACTTTTCAACGGATTGCAGTGTATTAGCGAACACACTCAGGAGTCTGGATTGGGGGTCATTATGAGAGCTTCCTCAAGAGGCCTTGAAAAGCTAAGACGAGATACGCGCAAGAGAGCTTGGGAGTGAGAGCGTTCCGTAGCAGAGCTCGTCGATTAACCAATCGTGCCGATGTCTGATCTAGCGTAATAGATCCAGCGTCAGCTGCCTGACTACACACCTGGCTCATGATAAAATTTCGAATCTTTTCACTTCATTAAACCTCTATTGATGAGTATCCGTTGACCCGATCTTCCAACTTTGTCTTCCATGTTACAAATAATCCAATTGAGTTTCTCGGCAGGTCAAGCAGTGTCTGCGAAGTTGAGCACGGTATTTTTTTTTAACAAGGTGGACAAAGGACGAGAAGATTGGTCATTGGACAGTTTAAGGAAATGTCTGCCCACCAGACAATACAATTTTATTTTGAACGGCATCCAACATACAACATGCATACAATGCAGAACCGCTCATGGTAAACCAGAGCTATGATACATGCAGTTGAATACAATAACCGGAACATTGCTTTACCGCAAAATGTACATGTGGGGTTCGAGTGATGCTGATAGAATGCACCGAGCACCTGGGGTATCGTGAATGCACCAGAAAAACGCCTCCATGATGCCGCTGAACCGTGCGTGACAGAGACCGCCGCAACAGCATGCTTGCTTCAGCCGCCCTGACTAATCCCGCCCGTCTGTTGCAAGGCAGAAATCTGCCTGCGCAGGTCAAGCCAAAAGTCCTTTCCGCCAGCCATGGCTCCAGCTTCAAAGAATTAATAGTTATCTTCTCAGGAGCGGGACTCTACTCACGCTTGGCGCCCCATGGGCTTTGGGGGGTTGTGGCTTGCGCTTTTGTGTCCAACTTGTAGAGAGGTGCCTTGGCCTCGTAACCTTGCTTCAACATTGCCTCGACAACGTCCGAATTGAAGCCCGCGATGGGCACATGATCATCTTGTGGTGGGAGAGTTGTCGTGGAGCCATTTTGGATGTTGTCAGAGGACCTGCTCAGATTTGAGCCTCCCTTTCCACCTCTTCTGCTTTGATATGTGCTAGAACTGCCATCTCTAGATGCTGCAGAGGCGGAAGTGGACTGTCGCTGCTGGTGGGAGTTCGCACCTCGGGGATCGTTTCCTCGTCGTCCAGGGCGGTTCCTGCCATTACAGTTCATCTTTGTAAGCATGCATGCAACCACAGATGGATTGATAACAGAACGGTGGAGACGTAGGCTTGTTGGAAAGACATCATACTCACTCTTCAATGGCATTCATCGAGGGTAGCGGCAGAAAACGAAATGAGTGAACCGTAACTGCCAGTGTTCTTGGAGACGGCGGATTCTCGATGCACAGGGCAATTGCATCCCGCAGATACGATGCCAAGCCTTTTGTGGATCCAAACTGTCGGGCCTGCGAGTCGCGCTTAACCGAATCGACTGGGAGATCGCCATCCCGAAGCGACGACACTCAAAAAGCACCTCAACACACAGTGACTACAGAACATCCTCCAGAACATTATACATTGCCCTAGGCCGACCGCATTACACGTCCTACCACTTGCGCATTCAACTGGCGCCCTCGTAATCAGACTGAATGGCTCCTCACATACGCGAAAACGACCCGAAGCCTGCCTGCGCCTCCTAGTTGCGGGTTGATCATAACCAGTCGCGTCGACTACCATCCACCGTGTGCCCAGGATGGGGCCTCTGAGATCTGTGCAGGCAAGAACACGCCCGCGGAGAGAAGTCAAGAAGGTATCAAAGGACTTCAACAATTCGGACGAGGAAGATCTCGCGGATTTCCAAGACGCAGAGCCTCCCTCGAAACGCATCCGCACGTCGCGCCGGGCTCAACCCTCCCTTAGGTGGACACCGGGTGGTAGAGGAGGCGGCGGCAGACATCTTGATCACGAGAGCACCCCTTCGACAACGAGGACACCTAACGCAGACGATGAATACGCGCTTCCACGTACGCGCACGAGACAAAGCCGCAACCCTAAGAAGACGATGATATCCACGCCGCGATACTCAGCCAGAAGCAGAAACAGAGGCGGCGCACGACCCCGATACAGTACAGCAGCCGCGGCCTCCGCCGCCGTGACACATGGAGATGGGTACAAGCCTCGAGAAGAACGTGGGTGGGAAGAGTTCCATCCTGATCTCGACCTGGATGCGGACTTTGCGGTGTTGCCTTCTGAAGAAATAGACGGACTGGTGAAAAAGCCTACAATCGATGGTTCTAGTCAAGGCGCTTTGACACCGACGGAGGGCGAAAGCCCTGCTCTTGGAGTTTCCACGCCATTGAAGAGACGACCTGGAAGGCCACATCGTACCCAGAATTCGATGGTCAACGCTCTTCTGACTCCCGAAGTCCCCAGATTCGTGCCTATGCCAGGACCAAATCCGCGAGAACGACTGACCTTACCCAAACCCTCATATCGAGAACTCGATCCATTCTTATCATATGAACTAAACAAAGACATTGCTCAAGTTGACTTCGTGGACAAATCTATGGCAAACGTTGGGTATCAGGAGAGTGAGATCTTCCTGCGGCCAGAACGTACGCTGATAAGACAGATGGAAGGATCGGCGGAAGAAGACCTCGATCTCAGTCCGGACCTCATGACGCACGGAGAGAATTCTGCTATTGGCAGTACGGGCGTCGGACGAGTCGAGTATGATATGGACGAACAGGATGTTAAGTGGCTCGAGGCTTTCAATAAAGGGAGGACCAAAGATGGCGTTCAGATCATCAAGCCCGCCATTTTCGAGATTACAATGACCAAGATCGAAAAAGAGTGGCATGCTTTAGAAAAGAGAATACCGAAACCCAATCCCAAGGCGCCACAGACTCAGCGGCCACGGTCAAGCTCCGCTGCTGCAGTCAATGGTGAGCCTGCCGGAGAAGAGCCTGACAGCAAATGCGCCATATGCGACGACGGAGACTGTGAGAATGCCAATGCGATAGTGTTCTGCGACGGCTGTGATCTCGCCGTGCATCAAGAGTGCTATGGTGTGCCCTATATTCCCGAAGGACAGTGGTTGTGCAGGAAATGCCAACTTGTGGGAAACTCTCGACCGAGCTGCATCTTCTGCCCCAATGAGGGCGGCGCTTTTAAGCAAACCAACAATTCGAAATGGGCACATTTGTTCTGTGCCTTCTGGATTCCGGAAGTCACAATCGGCAACCCATCGTTGATGGAACCTATTACCGACGTTGAAAAGGTTCCCACAAGTCGTTGGAGACTCATTTGCTACATCTGCAAACAGGAGATGGGGGCGAGCATTCAGTGCAGCGATGGCCGTTGTTACGAGCCATTTCATCTAACTTGTGCTCGCCAAGCTGGACTTTTCTTGCAAATGAAGACCGGTGGTGGACAGAATACCCTGATGGAACCGTCGCAGCTCAAGGCATATTGCCACAAGCACACGCCCAGTGATTGGAAGCGCCAGCACCACACTGATAAAGCGTATGAAGAGGCGGTCAAGTATTTCAAAGAACATTTCCGCGGTCAAATTTGGGCAGACAGTCGTGCATCTGCCTTGGCGATTCATGATATTCACGATCCGCCTGCCACAGACAAGGGCCATCTGAAAGTGACTCTAACTAACAAGAAGGGACAAAAGCAGAAGACGGTCTGGCGGCTTCCTTCAGGTGCTCCTGTAATCCCCGAGGTCATATTGAAGTCCATCGAGGAGTCCTTGGTAAGGTTCACTGTGCAGAAAAAGAAGGAGTATGTTTCTGAAATTTGCAAATACTGGACTCTGAAACGCGAAGCTCGTAGAGGCGCTGCCCTTCTGAAACGGCTACAGTTACAGATGGACACATTCAGCTCTTTTGAGGTGACCCGTCGCGATTACAAAGCCCAAGGCGCGGCTGGCCGTGCGCGACTGGAGCGTCGTATCGAGTTTGCCGAGAGGTTGGCAAAAGATATGGACCGGATCGTGCAGCTATGCAATTTGATCAAAGAACGCGAAGCCTCAAAGCTGGAAGAGGCCCGTCTGTTGAAGGAAGTCGTCGACATCGTCTACTTCCCTGTCCCACACCTCCTAGAGCCCATTATTGAGAAAGCACTCAAGTAAGTCTACATCTCATCGCACCAGCTTCGATGCTAACAAACTATAGACTTGACAGAGGTCTGTTCCGTGCTGGTCTTCTCGAATTGCAGGGCAAAGTCCTCAGGAAAGAGCACACCTCAATAGCAAGCTTTTCCAACGATGTGGTGCAGGTGATCAATTCGCAATTCGGTAACAGCGCAGGAAGCATTTCAGAATTGATTTCCCTGGTTAGCGGCCGAGCTGAAGACATGAAACCCGAAGATCGGGATCGACGTACGCTCGCAAGACGAATTGTCAAGGGTATTGAACCAATGATCGAAGATGCTACTCGAAAAGAAGCCGAACTGCACGGGCGACCGTACGCTGAGCAGATTAGGGAGATGGACGAAGCCCTCCTCTCCCGACGAGGCTCATTGGCACAGTCTGCGGAAACCCCGGTCATTGATTCAGTCGAACTGAGACACGCGGTTGGCATAGCTAGTCCAGCAGAGGCGGGTGTCGAAATGGTCGATGTTACGACTACTATGCAAGAATTCAGTCGTGTTGAGAAAACGCTCAAAAACTCAGCAAGGCCTGCTGCACAAGACGATTTGCTCAAACATAACGGTCTGGAGATGGCATCTCACCTGGTCTCCGCAAATACCCCGCCAGCGTCCACGAATGGATTTAGACATGAGTCCCATACAAACGGAATTGCGGCCGCGGAACAAGTGCAACAAGTGGAGCCACCTACACCTCCCATGAGTTTGGAAGGCCATTCTCAAAGTCTCCAATCCGAGGGCGGCATTCCTTGGTACGTCACTCAATTTGACCCAGAAGGCACAACCATCTTTGAAGAACGCTGGACAGGACCAGAAGTGTTACGCGAAATGAGTGAAGAGCTGAGCGAGATGGATGAAGACGAGCTCCAGGGACTGGGTGCTGGCGAAGACATTGTCAGACACACTGATGATGCTCCGCTTGATGGCGAGATCACAGACTCGAAGAATGAGGAAGCTACAGCGAAGAAAAGGATCCTCAGAAGCAAACGAAGCAAAGCTCCCGATTGGGGCGCGAGGTCTTTCCGGAATAGAAGATGATATAGGAAGGGTCATTGTTGGATTGCATGCCTCGGCTTCGCCTACACTATTCCCACCTCCTGGGCCACATTCTCTGGGTGATCCCTTCGCTGTTGTATTCAATAGCAAATCAGATATACTGACTCTCTGAATATGATTCCTCAGAGAACGGAGTAAGATCAAATATGCCAATTCGTAGTAGCATTCAACAAGGCGATAATAGATATGCTCTTCGCTGGCGAGCGCCAGCGTCGATCCCAGAGTCTCAAATTGTACGGCACTCCTTTCGCTTACCAAGCGGTGCACGGCCATGGGTGAGATTTGGTCTGCCTTTGGTGGACGAGATAATTGTGTCACCGTTCGACGCATGTAGTATTTGATTTATCTTCCGCCCCTTTGCTTGTGTTTCATTGAGAGTTGAAATCGCACCAAAATCTGTGAGTCGCAAGGCTGGGGTCGTAAGGCTGAAGACATATTTTTGCGGATTAAAGATTTCCCTTTTCCGACATGCTTCTCAACTAGGCAACTTTACCTTGGCGATGAGAGCGCGTGTCCTCTAGCGATTTTTTGCTTTCGCCTCACTCTTCATCGTAGCCTTACAAACAATCCACTCCCCAGCTGCAAACATCAGCTCCCTTCATCATCGCGCACTCTTCCTCTCATATTTTGACTAGTTCTGGGCACTCTCGCTCCCCAGATCCTGTTGAAAGCGTAACCAAAGCCTTCAAGACGACGTCCACAGTTACATTAACTTCAACCAAAAACCCCTTTTGCTCAATCCCTTTTCTCAGCCTGACACCATGGCCGACTTCGAGGATTCTGCTGCTCGCTACGAAGGTATGCTTGTATCTGCCAGACGACATCTGTAAGGAGTTCTTTCTCACCTTTTCCAGATGACCGCGGGTATGAACGTCGCGACCGCTCTGCCTCGCCTCGGGGAGATCGTGATGACCGCAACCGCAGTCGATCACCAAATGGCCGTGACAGAGCGTAAGTGTCATCTCTCTCGCCCTTTCTCAAATCTTTCTGACCGCTGCTTCTCTAGGCCACCCCCTCCATCTGACACTCGTATGAAAGACGCTGATGATGACGCCTTGAACAATGGCTCCAATCTCTTCGTGACTGGAATCCACCCCCGTCTCACTGAAGCCGATGTCTCCCGCCTCTTCGAGAAGTATGGCGATGTCGAAAGCTGCTCCATCATGTTGGATCCCCATACCAAAGAATCTCGAGGATTCGGATTTGTCAAAATGGTTTCAAACGAACAAGCAGAGGCTGCCAAGGAAGGCTTACAGGGCGAGGTTGTTGAAGGTCGCGTCCTGAGCATCGAGAAGGCTCGGCGTGCCCGTCCTCGTACTCCCACTCCGGGGAAATACTTCGGCCCTCCCAAGCGTGGTAAGTAGAATTCTGACATTAGGCACAACGTACTGACCTTGAACAGGTGACTTCCGTGGCCCACCTCGTGGTGGATACCGCGATCGCTATGACGACCGTCGGGGAGGTTATTCGGGCCGACGTGACGATTACCGTGGCGGCG
Organism: Fonsecaea pugnacius; assembly: GCA_011800825.1. Taxonomy (NCBI): domain Eukaryota; kingdom Fungi; phylum Ascomycota; class Eurotiomycetes; order Chaetothyriales; family Herpotrichiellaceae; genus Fonsecaea; species Fonsecaea pugnacius. The sequence goes on along the minus strand of WJFF01000005.1, from coordinate 129,509 downwards.
ACTATCGTGGTGAATACCGTGGTGACTACCGTGGGGGTTCTCGATATGACGACTATGAAAGACGCGGCTACGGAGGTGGCGGCGGCAGACGCGAACGAGACGAAGGCTACGGCGGCCGCGGCATTGATCGATACGAGGGTAGGCGCGAAGAGGGAGGCTACGGCGGCGGCGGCGGCGGTACCCGTGGAGATCGACGTGGCTACTATGACCGCAACGACGACCGTAGCTACCCTCCTGCTACACGCGACGAAGCCCCTCGTGAGTATGCAGGTGGTCGAGACTATGCGCGTGAAGATCGTTATGCCAGCAGGTAAGCGGATGGACGAAAGGGGACCTGGCTTTCACCCCATTCCCTTACCAAATTGTGGAATTCCAGCCTTCTAGCCGTGGAACCCGAATCCCTCCATGTATCTGGGATATGCAGTCTGCTAGCTCCGGCGACACAACACCACCCTGTTGTTTCAAGTCAGAATGGTTAATGGTCGACTTCATTCGGCGCAGCGGGAATACGGTTATGGACTGGGCAACGGCGACAAAAGCAAAGCCACAGTTGCTCTTTATTGACGACTTGGGTGTCGACATGTATCACAACGATTTCGGCTGGGGCTTTTTTTCTCGTACTCGACTGATTCATCATAATCTTGTTGCGGCAGTCCTTTCAGCACACTTTTCCTTCCGCGCACCTTGCTTCAGCCTCGATAGTTCGCCTTTTCCGCCAAAGAATCGGCGTCAAGATCCGACTGACATGCTTGCCTTACGCAAACTCCAATCCAAAATAAACCCAGAAGATGACTCGCCCTGCGCCGTATATACACAGCATGATCCACACACCAGTAGTTTCACCCAGCAAGTCTAACCAGCCTTTGTCAACTCTGCGCCGTCATTCCGTCATGCCAATGCCACACTGAACTTGCAGTGGTCCAGGCGATCAACGGCACAGCCCATCGACAACCAGAAGGACACTTGCTCGACATGTAAATATCACCCATCCTCATTGCATACGCCCAACAGCCATGTTGCTCCGAACAGGTAAGTCGACCATTGCAGCCGTCACATCGTGGCGAGAAGACGGGATTGTACGAGCCTGGCTATTGATTATGTTTTGACTGCCAGAGTGGCAAGTCGAACTCAATGCATATTGGGACGAACGTTCATGTGGCTGTCGATCGCTGTCACCGACGTGACGTGCTTTACCTAAAGCTGATTATGGTGCTTCAGTTTGTGCCTTATGCTTCAAGGCTTACCTGCAACGACAGGTGAAGATGCTATATCGAAGAAGCTACAACGGTGGGTTTACAGAAACTGCAACTGCTCACAGAGCAACAAGGTAACATATGGCCCGCAAGGACCAAATGGTGGCTACCTCGTAGCTCGAAGACGCGCTGTCACTACATATGGTGAGTTTAGAGTACCGGTGGGTTGACACCTGGACTAGGACATCCAGGGTCTGTACCTGGCTGAATGGCCAGGCTGTTCTGGATCCTCATGCGTGCGTTGCAAGCCACAGCAGCTTCGTGTTCATATGCATCTTGAGATCAAGCAACGAGCTATATACTGGTCTTCCGTCATCACCAGCAAAGGTGGTCCTGGTTTTGTCATATATTTCACCCGCTTCCTACAGGCCCAGTTGCCCACTCGTCCTGTGGGCGACTCTAGATGCGAGGGAAGCCGCAATCGATCATTCGCGGACTGCATTAATTGGGTTTCTACAATTCCAGCCACATTGTGAATATCATGTGGTCTCCCTCATCAGCACCCTTTTTGTCACCTTCGTCACCCTGTCAGGAGACCAAAGGGGGTAAAGAAGCAGAGTCTCAACTCGATAGTTTCACGGTTTGGGTGCTTGGCAGGCATACAACGCCGATCAAAAGCCTCAGTGTAAGTCAGGTCATGCATTCATGCGAGGTCACTGCAATGCTTCAAAACTTCCCGATTTATTCCATCACACAATATCGCACCACTAGCCCGACTTTTGACGAGAAATCCGCGTGTGCCATTGGAGGGAAAGGTGTGCAAGCAACAGTATCACACAATGTGAGCGCGTCAAGGAGTGTTATGATTGGGCATCATGCAAGGCGGACGCACGGACCACCAGGACGATGCTGAGCGAATCGAGACGACAATCCGCAATGACCAGCCCCTGCCAGCCCAGGTTGCGACTCTTCTCTTCTATATCTAACCGCCCGTCCGACCGCTTTGTCGACCCAGCTTTTTTCTTCTCTTCATCCACACATTGATTGTCTGGCATTTCCTATTCCTGCGCTTTCTTTAGCATCTAGATTTGGCTGGTCCAATTCTATATTTATTCTCTATCATACTCGACTGCTATTCTTACATCCCACTACCCCGCTATTCAGATCTACGTCTTTTGTTATATCGTCAAAACGCCATTTCAGCAAATTTGATTGTTTGATCTAGGCCCTCCGCAATCTATTGTCTATACCATCCCCTCATTTCTCACATTCTTCTAATCAACCAAGACATAATCATGCTTGCCTCACGAGCCGCAAAGCCAAAGTTGTCCTTGAGCATCTCCACGACTGCTCCAACAACCAGACCAACACTGTCACTCAAGTCCCCCATGACACCGTTGAGGTCGCCTCTGAAATCACCTATCTCGCCGTCGCCCGCGAGCCCAACGGCACGAAACACTCGACTCAATCAGCGGGGATACTCGACGATGCAACAGCCAACATATTCGTACATCAACTCCAGCTCGTCACGAAGCATTTTGAAGAAGTCCCCTTCCAAGACTAGCACGCAACGGCGGCAACTGTCATTCTCCGACACCCCTGTCGTGTATAGTGTGACGCCAATCGAGGAAGAGGACTACTATGGCCGCCACGTCAAGATGTCGAGGGACGAGCGACGATGGGGACGGAGATGAGAAGCTAATCCGGCAGAATTCTGGCTTTGGTTTGTTAAAAGTATGGGGATGTGTTATAGATTTTTCACGGCGAGGGACAGGTTGCTGAATAACGAGCCTTGATGATGTACCAATTTGACGTAGCACCTCAGCTCATCTTGCAGTGAGGCAGGGAGCTTCGAAAGGGGGTTAACGAAAAGAATCTAATGCAAGACCTACAGAAGAGTTTGAAGCAGAATACTCCACAGTCTTTTACCTGACAGTCTCCAGGATAGTCAATATATGACTTTATCCTGTCTTCTGTCTGACAAGTGACCTTCGTTGTATGTAGAGCTGCTGATCAGCTAGACGGATGGAGTGACGGCAGCATCCTTAACGGCAATCTTCTTTCAACTCGACCAAGTATGTAGACGACGAAGACTCAACTCAAGTATCGCGCGTTTGGCGATCTTTCCGCTCCGACCCTATATCATGACCAAAGACTTTCGATTCCTTTCCTAACGATGTCATTCCTCCCGGAGAAGGCTCCTGGCAATCGGCCGAGGTGGTGAGCTCGCAAATCATCGCTCTCAATCTGCCATAGCTAAATATAGGAGTTGGAAGAGAATAAGCGCCTGGGAAGCGACCCCGAGTTTCAGATCCTCCCACCTCAGTCGAACAGATCAGAAGCACACGGTGTGTCTTCTTATGGCCTTTCAAGACGGTATGTATGGTGATGGTCTGCTCGAATGCAACACCGAACGGTTCGTTGTCCTGGAGACAAGTGCCTCTGAACTTGAGATCCAATTTGTATCAAGCGATTCCTCGATGGAATGGATACCCAGCGGCTATCTATTTCCCCCGATACCATACCAACGCACGTCATGGCCTTCAGACCACCCAATCTGCGTCGATGGAACGAACAAGATGGTAGAGTTCTGGGGCATCCCAAGTTTCTGCTACTGGCCAGCGTGCTTGGGTGTATATCCCCAAATTCTCGAAACTGCTTGACCTCTGGCGTCTTGAACACCCTGGTCCCTGTCCCTCAGCGGCTACTGAGATTCGCTTGATCGACAGCCGCTTTGTACTCTATCGCGAGTGGCCCGCTTGGTCTTGGTGGCCTCAGAGGTAGGGCTGGCTGGGTGCCAAATATACTTCTGCAACTACATTGGTATGATCCGCCAGTTTATGGCCCCATGTTGAGGCTCGAGTTTCATCTGCTCGTTACACCTGGATGGTCCAATGATGGGCGTGACTGATTGACCATGCGTGTACATCTCTTGCAGTTCCCCGAGGCGCCGTTGCATCTTGTGCGCCTGGGGCTGATTCCCGAGCACTTCTACTTATGAAACTGGGTGGCTCCCGGCTTGGGTTGATGGGTTTCCCGCGTCTCTTGTCAATCTGAGATTGACGCCCGTGTGTTTGAGGTTATTTGGCAAGTTTGTTTGCGCTGGACGCAATTGTTCATAAGAGGGGTGGTCAGGCTCGAATGATCCAGGTATACAACATTCCATGCCATCCAGTCCTCGACGTGCTGCACAGGTTCAGCTCAGTCATTTTCCTTTTTCATTGTTCTTGTACACTCGCTGCTCCTCCTCCTCCACCTTCTTAATCATAATTCGGAAGTCTTTTTTCTTTGTTTCGGATCACCATTTCAGCGACCGGGCCTTCGATTCATCGGCCTGCTCATGACCAAGGAATGCCCAAGCAGCCAACCATAGCACGCCGAGTTCAGCGAACAGCTCCCTACAGCCTTCGAGCACCAGCCAATATGGTCACCAGCATGGCTCCAAGCATGGCTCCAAGCATGACTCCATGGAATGCTCCTCAAATGCACAGCCTGCACTATGCAGACCACAGCCTTCAATATGGCCAACAACAGATGATGTCCAGCTATCTACAATCGGTCCCCAATTCTATGCCCCCGGTTCCCCAAATGCAGCGGGAAGTGATCCCGCGTCCCGGACAGAGTGGTCCCTGGAACGGAGAGGAGGACAACATTCTCTTGGATGCCAAGGGTCGAGGACTGTCCTGGGAAGAGATCCACCGGCGATATTTCCCCAACAAGTCAGCCAATGCATGTCGGAAAAGACACGAGAGGGTGTTGGCCAAAATGCGCGATACCGATTGGGACGGGGCACGGATCCAGAGGGTGACAGACGCGTACAACCGACATCGGCATTCAATATGGCAACCTCTGTGCAAGGAGCTTGGAGAATCCATGTCGGATGTGGAGAAAGTGGTAGGTGGAGATTGATTGACGCTTGTCATCCGGCCTCTCGCTAACTGATCATGTGTCCCAGATGTTTCAACAGGGGCTTCGGAATCTGAGGAACCCTTCTCGCTCCAGCCATGCCCGGAATCGATCACGAGCAAGCTCTGGTCAAGGCGGTGTGAGTGACTATGAACGCGGCTCCTCGCTCGACGATCAGTATGACCACACCGACGACAGTGGAATCAGCCTTGGGCACAATGTACATAGTCGACGTGCCAGTGAGATAACAACTGGCTTGTCTACAGAGAGCCTTCCATCCGTCAACCGTCTTCTCTCTGAGACTGGATATGGGTACACAGCATAGGAAATGTGGGTTTAGGACTAGGCTGGAATGGATCTCGGGAAAAAGGAAAAGTTGGAAGGCGGGGGATACTTTTTAACGATGCAATGACCTGGGGGTTTGACTTATATCCGGCGTCTGCAATGACCGGCGAGTATGCATTGTATTCTTTGTATTTATATATACTCGGTATATGTACTTTCCAGAGCGTTGAGGACACAAAGATGGAGATGAGTGAAGAGCGTGGAGGCTAGCGAGGACATACGGCTATATGGACCTAAGGCAATCTCACAACGGCATGATGACCCTTTTTTGCTCCTCTCCCTTTTCCCCAATTCCATGGAATAATCCGCAGGGACGGACGGGCGTGGGCGGGCGTGGGCACGAGGCTCCGCACGTGTGCATAATAAGAAGAAATTATATCCGCCGGAGCTTCATCATTCGGTTCGCGGAGTTTTATGCCGAGCTCTAGACCGGATCCGGTAAGAAGCCAGATTGTTCCTGAACTCGGATTACCCAGACCGGCTAGGCCGCGGCTAAATGGATAGCGAGGACGAGAAGCTCCAAATTTTTGTTTAATTTTGTGCCCCGAAACTGCGCTTTTTCTGAGGCGAGAAGGGGTGAGAAAGGG
>WJFF01000005.1:101189-119628 GCA_011800825.1 Fonsecaea pugnacius | reverse complement strand
GATCACGTCCTTGATCACCCCCCTCATGAACCTTCCACAGCACCAGGTCAGGCACCCCGCCGCCCCGGCTCTGATACTCCTGCGCCATGACCAGCATGACCGTCCCCAGCGCCTGACCCTCCCAACAACCCACCAACTCCAAGAGGTCGTCCTTTTCAAACTCGTCCCACCTCACGCCGACGATGCACGTGCGTCTCTCGTACTCTTGTTCCCACACCCGCCGGACAATCTCCACGGCCTCGCCGTTGGAAATCTGATTGATCCTCGCCAAAATCTCGGGCATGCGGGCCGAGAAGAAACTGTCCGTGTGTAGATCGAGCGGGCAGGTCTGGTACGACGTTTGGAAGACATTGGGGATGTACGGGTTGAAGAAGAGGATGTCGTAAAACAAAAGGCCGAAGATGGTTCGGAGGATGCCTCCCTCAGAGTGGTAGCCTTTGTAGCCCAATACGTGGCGATAGTGGGAGAGACACATCGATTCAACCGAGACAGGAAGGTTGGTGTCCAAGTGGTCAAGCCAGACTGTCTTGCCTCCCAGAGCTGGATTGCTTTGCTGATTGGGGACAGAGAGACGTTTAGTGGTGTTGTTGCTAGTTGCAGCATCACTCTCCACGGCCGTGTTGACGCTGTTCTTCCGACTGAGGGCGAGACTGCGTGACGGTGTGTCCTCGCGGCCTTGCTCGATTTTGATGCCCACGACATCCCGCTCCACAGCTTTCCCGAGCTTCACATGCCCAAAGTCGTGCTGTTCCCGAAGGGGCACACGCAATTGCTTTTCCAATTTCTTGACCCGCTTCTGCAAGTCGTAGTGGTAGATGACATGGCATTCTTTGTCTTGAAGACCCAGCTCACAAGTCTTCAAGGCATTACGTTTCCAATGTTTTTTATTGGCCTCGAACGATCGACCCTCGTCAGGCATGAGAGCGTGCATATAGTGTTCTTCCAACAGCGCTCTGCGTTGGTACCATGCCCCTCTTCTCGCTGCGTGGAAGAGTCGTTGTCCCAGGAGCTCGTTCAACAATCCGTGCTCACGAAGATGCTCTTTGAACCGAGCAAGAGGTTGGAGCGCCTTGTGCACAATGCGCGTATATACCCACGCAGGACTGAAACGACGCAGATACGCACCCTCCCCACTCTCGTAGATGCGGTCCTCTTTCCTCTGTTCTTCTGCCAGCAGGGCTTTCCACCGCGGATACACCGCCTCAAAGATGTCTTTCACTTCCTCTAGAGCCTTTCGGCCCGGTGTACCGTTAAACTCGAGGATGTTGTCGACCCGAAACTGGGTGCGCAGACTGGCTTCAAACTCGAGGAGACGAGCACGAGACTCGAAAATAGTGGTCGACCGACTAACAATGTACTCTGGGAAATTGCGACGGGATATCTTCGCCAGAATCAACGTCGTCAAGCTCTTCTCCGTCCATTCCGTGCTACGGTAGAAGACAAGATGGACCCGTTCGAAAAGCTTCAGCGGGGTGAGAGAAAGTCGGACGCAACGACCTGTCCGATCAAGGATTTTTTTCGTAAAGTGAGCATCTCGATTCGTGCTTGTTGAAGCGTTTGGTGTGCTGAGCCCACTGCTTTCCTCTCCGTCCTCGTCATCATATATAGAGTGATTGTCCTCGGACATGGCACCTCCCGACTCCTGCGTCTCCGTGCGTCTTAGTTCCTTGAACCCCAACCCAGCTTGTCTGCCACTGGAGCGGCGAAAATTGTGCAGGAGTTCTCGCTTGTTCTTGCCTTGCACCTTTGCCTCCTTTGCCAGAGTTTTCAATTCGTCCAAAAGCAATAGACTGCTGGCCTCGTCCAGTGTTTTGATGTGTTCCGACGAACATTCGGCAAATGTAAATGTTTCACCCAGGACCGTGCCTTCGGGGGGTTCCAATTCACCCGGATGGACACCAGGTGTCTCGTCAACGGTAGGTAAACGTCTTTCCTTCTGCAACTCGGCCACGGCCGCCTCCATGTCTGCAACATCGCTGTAATACTGCAGATCTTTGACGCGGAACCATTTACTGGTCTTGCGTAGAAACAGCCGCACGTAGAGGTATTGCGCTTCGTAGCTGAGTCCCCTCCAGATACCAAACAGCCTCAACTCGGCTTCGTTGAAGAGATGCTCTTCCTCGTCGAGGACCGTGTCCAGAGCGAGATTGAAGGCGTCCACGTAAATCGAGCTGCGTCCTCGGATCCAGGAGCGAGACTCGAGCCTTGACAAGGTCGTGTCTTCATCTCGGCGATCTTCGTTGTTATGTACGTATTCACTTGCCTTGTAAGCCTCATACGCCTCGATGGCTTCATCGTCTGTCCTGACCGGTGGCAGAGTAGCCTCCAACTGTGTCGCCCGTGGAGGGTTGTCGGCCTGTTCAGGCAGGACGTTTTCTTCCCCCTCTTCTTCCGAGTCTGCAATCTCCTCGTCCTTGATCTTCCGCTTCTGCGTCGACTTCCCCGGAGACTCGTGCTTCGGGTTCGCGGTATCGGTGGATACGGTGGCTTTTAGCCGCTTCGCAGGCGGGGCGGGAAATTCGTTGTCGCCGTCATGAAAATTGGTGGATGAGGGGTGAGGGATTCTAGTGCCCATCAAGCGGTTGTGTCTGGACGGCGACCTGCGCTCAAGCGGCATGGATGTTGCAAAATGCCTTTTCCCAGACGAGAAAAGTGTAGAGGAAAGGACACAACACTGAGAGAGATTCATAGGTCCAGATCGATCTCCCATCCCGCCGTCTGGTGGGGAATGTGGCATTGAGAACGCTACGCGTCGTGATGACGCGCAGTCACGAGTTTTGGGGATTGGAAAGTTAGGCTATGCCACCCCTTTAGCCTGCTTGCCTGTCACCCGGAGCCATTTGGATGCCTGTGTTACAATGGGTGTGATAACTTGTCATTACTAGATGATATCGATGTTATCTAATTTTACCAACCTCATTGGTGCAATCTCTCATCCAGCGACTCAGCCAGCTACAATGGAGTCGTGCCAGTAAAGTTACCCGTCTGCGTCGTAAAGTCACCCATCTGGGTCAGGCTCTTGATCCTACCCAGCAAAAACTCGAGCTGTCTGTACGCGGCGCCGGGGACGTATTGAGGAATCTCGTGACCCGCCATGTCGACCGTCACCCAGGTCAATCCTCTCTCGGTGTGCGTGGTACCCATGAACCCACCGCCACCGACCAATCCCACGGGTGTGGCGGGGATGGGCTGGTTGGTGGTCTCTTGGATCACGAACCCAATCGAGGGGTTGTATGGCACAAAGAACTTGTCAGAGGGTCTCTTGGAGAAGCCCTGGGCGCCGTTCCAGGTCATGTTGTTCAAGGTCATCAGCGTGCCGTTGGTCATGAGCAGGTAGTCCAAAAGACCGCTGCCGACGATGACATTGTTGGTGTGTTCGATAACGTGGGGAAGAGCGGTGAAGGACGATGGGGGAGATTGGTCGCCTTTGGGAAATAGAGTGTCATCGCCGCAGATCACGTAGTCGGTAGGAGGTGCGTGGATAGCAGTCTGGACGTCGCTGCGGTTGAAGTAGTTGTTTGGTCCGTTGCCGAGAGATGGGAAGCCCAACTCGTCATTCAGGAAGGGGCAGTAGTCTGTCAGAAGAGTCGAACATTACGTTAGTGGGATGTTCTTTTCGTAGGCCACCGTATGCAAAGACACATCAAAAAGAGCCTCGTCGTACCTGTCAAGTGATAAAAGTTGAAACAAGGGTTGACGTAGAGTTCGGCAAACAGGATGTCTTCCCAGACGAAACAATCTGTGGCAGCAAAGGTCAGCGCCAGATAAATGATCCACCAGAGCGACCTACCTGGGTTCGATGCATTCACCGGCTCCATGAACTTGCCCTTCGGTGGGAAGGTCAATGCATTTTCCATGTACTCAATGTAGCCGCAATCCTTTGCGCGCTGATTGATGGCAGCCACAAAAGAGTCATTGAGGGCGAAGACATTGGCATAATTGTTCATGTGGGTGACAGCAGGCACTGTGATCTTGATATCAGCCAAAATGACCAAGTCTGGTGTGCGCAAAACTCGAAGCTTTTACCTTCGTTGAGCACAGAGTTCAGTCCAATACTGGGGTCGTTGATTTGGATGCCAGCAACGTTGTAGAAATCGGTGTTGTTCTGATCAATCATATAGCTCGCGATATAAGGAATGTACTGCCCGGCGTACGATTCGCCGGTGAGATAGACCTTCCGTCCCGTCAAGTTGAACGTGGTCATGAAGTTTTTCCAGAAGCCGGCAAATTGTCTGCCAACATCGACCTCGTTGTTGATCTTTGCTGGGGCTCCCGGCGCTGCAGGCGAGAAACCCGTGCCAATCGGCTGGTCAACGTAGACCATGTTTGTCAGATTCGTAAAGGAGAACGGGTTTGGCAAGGGAGCGAAGGTCCCGCTCTGCCACAAGAACGGGCCATGTTCCTGCAGAAGCCCGTCAAGCGAGCTGCATCCAGGTCCGCCGTTCAACCAGATGGTGATCTCGTCCGAAGCCGCAGGGTTATCCGAGGGGAAGAACCAAAAGAACAGTTGGTTCTGGTTTGAACTGTTTCCATCGATAGGGAGTGTGCCCGCATAAGACTCGCCAATATCAAAGTCAACCAGTGGCACGCCGGTACCATTGACGGCGAACTCTGCTCTTTGTCAGTTCCCGCACGGGCCTCACGTCTGGGGTAAAGAGATCCGGCCGACTCACTCTGGGTCTGAGGCGTCAAGAAACTCGGCTGTTGTCTCTTCCTGAGCAAGGGCACAGACCGGCGCTCTCGTGGTGGCGCCGGAGCTGGACCTCTCTGAGCCAACCTCTGAGCTGCCAACTTGTGTGGGTTCGACACAGACTGCGCAAGGGCGCCAGCCGCCAGCGACGCGATCAGAAGGGCAGAGAAATGCATGGTGTCCACTTGCTTGTGAGACCAGGCAGAAGATGCCAAACAGCAGAGGCGCGGATACCGCGGCCGAGCAGAGTATTTATGCAGACATGTCAACCCGCAGGTATCTTAGCTCGAGCTACCCTGCTACCTTGTAGAGTAGATCCTCATACCCATCACTGGGGGGCAAGGTGTCGCATGACGCACTCGAGCCAGAAGGCTGCAGCGAGATAGGAAGGTTGCATTTGGTTTTAAGGTCGCGGATAGCGCTTCGTCCAAGGGGGAGCCACGGGAGCTTGACCAGCACTACTTGAAGGCTTGATAAAGCTTCATCCTGGTGGTTTGTGGGGGAAAGGTGGATGTTTTGGGGGACAATCATTGCCCTTTGAAGCAGGTGAAGAGACTCTAGCACCTCATACCTTGGAAAACTTGTGCCGAGGGATGTAACTAAGAATGAGTCGTTCCATTTCCTGATGGTAATCGAGCTGCGTCTGTGGTGGATGATAGCGCTGATCCATGCATAAGGCCTTCGTACAAGGTACAAGTCGCAGATCCATCAAGCGGAAATCCCCCGGATGGATACATCGAGCACCCAGGCACCAGGTAAAGGCGACTTGCAATTAGAAATGTACTCGGTACATCGACCAGAGGAAGAGATAAAGGGAACGAAATGCATGTGCCCTGCCCTGTCCAGTACCTAATCACGAGTTGCTCGTATCAGCTATAATCTGACTACGAATCCAGACAAATTATTCCAAGGGCTCAACTCCAATCGGAAGAGTGTCCATCTCTTGTACAGCCACAGTTCCGATTCCTTCTCTCTTCCCTTCTATACAAGTACCGACTTCAGCTCCATCCGCCCTATCCATAGGTCAAGTGCAATTTGCATTTGACGAAGAAGAAATTGATCAGGCATGTCCAACGAGTTCATCATCCAAATTACACTAAATACGAAGAGTCGCCGAGGTGGGCATTCCTGGGGTATACATACACTCTCCACGTAAAAAGGACAACATAAAAGGACCAACAGTGTTCATGTCGCTTGAAATCCAATCCTTCGTACTTTTACTCAAATATCACCTCACACTTTGTTCAGGATCGCCTTGTCCACGTCTGAGGCCGGGGCTGGCGAAATCCCACTGCCCGAGTCGGACCCTTCCTTCCCGTCGATAACGTTTTCGTTTCGTCCGAGCATCATATGTTGGATGTTCACCTTTGGTCCTGTGAACCACTTGTGGGCGTCCACGACCCACCAGATCAAGATAAACAGCATCGGTCCGCCCCACACCAAACAGGTCCAGTTCATGAGCGATGCGTCCAGATCCGATCCTGTCACGCTGGGCAAGCAGAGAATAGGGATCATTAGCAAGGTGAAGCTTGTCGATGCCACACCGATGGGATACGAGTATTTGCCGAGGTGCCATGGACCGCGACGGAACCGGTTGCCCACGAAGAAAGTTCGGATCGTGATGGGAATGGTAAAGGCGACAAATGCGGCAATGGCGCCGACACTGAAAATAGCCCCGATAGACGCCTCACCTCCAAAGAGGAGCAGCGTCAGAAGAATTCCCACAACGCAGTTCAACCAAACGGCATTGACTGGAGTTTTGGTGATCGGGTTGACTTGCTTCCACAGATTGGAGTAAGGGAAGCAGTTATCACGGGCGTATGCGAAAGTGACCCGTGATGCGGCGATCATACAGCCCTGTCCCATGGAGAAGCCGCAGATGATGGTCATCGAGAGTAGAGCCAGAGCGGTGTTTTTAGGTAGGATTTGCATGAGGTAGGATGCCCAAGGCTGGCCGATATCCGAATCGAGGACGTCGTCGATATTGATCACGGTATAAGCCACGACCAATTGCAGGAACCAGCCCATAATACCGCCAACGCCAGAGGTCAGAACGATAGCCCGAGGACTGGCGATGTTTGCATTGCTGCACTCCTCCGCAAGATGGAAAGGAGCGTCATATCCCGACATGGTCCAGATGACGGCGATGAATGACATGAGCAGAGCGACTCCATTGGGAAAGTCTGTCCCCTCGTAGAAGTTGCCCCAGACAGTGCTGCTCTTGGTGAAACGGGGCAATCCCTGCGACTCACGGGTCGTGGCCGCTGGAATGGTGATGATGGTAATGACCAAGGCAATAATATTGAACGTGCTCCCATACGAGTTGAAGGTGGCGATCCAGCGGGTCGGCATGGATGAGATGCACGCGTGCAGAATCATGATCAGAGTGGTCAGGAGGAAAACTTGGTAGTTCTGAGGGATGTAGTCTGGGTTGGTGATGGAGCCGGCTGCGAGAATCATCGAAGCCAATGCATAGTCGACTGAAGGGGCGCCCGTGACTTGGACCAGCCAATTTGACCAACCAGTGATCCAGGCAGCTAGAGGTCCATATCCTGAGGGTGCCAGCACGGCCGCAGCGTAGTACAAACCACCCGAGGTGGGCATAGACGAACACAACTCAGCTATAGTTATGTTAGTCGTAGCACATTAGGAGTATCTTTGCAGCAGCCAAACGTGAGACGTACCCATGCCCATGGCCACACATTGAATGAAAGCCATAGCAATCAGCCAACCCCATGTCATACCAGGGGTCCCGGCATAGCCCATGCCATAGTAGAGAGTCGAGGCGAAGGACGGAAGCAAGCCAAGGACGGCGAAAGAAACGCAAAACGACGTCCATAACGAGAACTCTCGCTTAAATTCAGGGCTGTTTGTATGTTAGAAGCGATGCGGCGCAACAGAGACCTCGTAGCTTTAAGAGCGGCACATACACGTAACCAAGCGCTGCGAGAACCTCCTCATCGGCAGTCAACTCTCGGTCAAATATAGGGACCTCGCTGGGTGGAAGCACAGATGTCACAGGCTCCTCCGCAACCGACTTGCGGTGTCCTCCCTGCGAGGTGACGCTGAGATTTCGGGCTGCACTCATAATGGCGCCAGAACCGTGAGTGTGTTATCTGGATGAGGTGGAATTTGTATGCATGTGCAATGACGTCCAGCACCAGACTCAGACAGAGGAGGTGTTCGAACGACCTTGGTGTGTAGGCTGCGTGAGGAACCAATGCGCTCAGCAAAGCGACCTAGCGATATGGGCGGGAATCGATGTGAAGCGCACACGAAAAGGACAACTTGGAATGAGAGGCAAGAAGGCCGTATTCATAGCAGAATGCCCACCGAGGATCTTTTTAATCAAGTCATGCATCCCATCGCAAGCTGGGAGAACAGAAAAAAGCAGAGCGAAGCCAGGCGAGCCTGTCACGGCGGGCGAAATTGCGCAGGGGCCTTGAGGCGATGGACATGAATTGGCCTCCAAGAAGCACCAGCTAAGCCTTAATCGGGAAACTTGACGCTGGTTATCGGCAGGGTGGAGTCTTTCTCCAGAGCCCAGCATGGCCCATGACGAGGAGTGGCAGGTCTATACGAGTATAGTATCGCATGTAGAGATTTTCATGAGAGCGCTGAATGGCTGGTGAAGTGCGAGGGAGAGATAAGACCAGGTCGGAGAGGGGCACAAGAGGGGGCAAGAGGCCGCTACTGGGCACAAGAGGAGGGGGCAACTTGTGGAGGAACGGGCCACCGACCTATGCCTAGGTACTTGGCGAGTAACACAGGGTCCAACAGTGGACGTCTCCATGGTAGCTAAAGCCTAAGAAGACTCTTGGTAGGCGAGCCTAAATCTGCTGTCGACCACTAGAGACAATTATCGCCAATGTATGGGGGCCCCCAGGGCAGATTATCACTGAAGACAGTCAAGGTATCAGCACCATCATCAGCACCATCAGCAACTGCAACAATCCAAACACCTCAAAAAGTGCCCGTTGTAAGGGATGCCACGCGACAATCTCATTGACTAACTATCTATTGGGCTTGTAATCCCTTAGCTCAACACACCTCGTCACTTCTCTCGCCTCCTCTGCCTCGATCCAGAATCCATCCCAACCTCCATCTATGACATGATATTGTCTATCAGCACCTCTCTTCTTATCAGCGTTAGTTGACTCGTTATGCTTACTCGATATCACCAACACGCCTGGTGACGCTGCGCTTCCACCATCTCCTTCTCCACGAGAAATTCTCTTGGAACATGCAGCACCCTGCCTTACTCATCCTTTGCCTTACGCCTGTTGCGCCGTCAGTCCGTTTATCTTTTCAAGAGGTGGGAGGCATTTATGAGCCGGCACAGGTGCAGGGCCATACAACTAGGTACCCGACTCGCCGGAAAAGTGCCTCTATGAGATCTTTCTCCGCAGCCCTCGATTTGCCTCACGATAAGCTGCCTCCGCACTATCCGATATTTTCTGATGACCGAATACCTGAATTTCGCTCCTTCGCTTGTACCATGTCTCGGGCCACGTCGGTCGGCTCCTAGTCAACCTTGCAATCAGGACTGCAGCATCAGTGGAAGCTATCTATGATATTTCATGGGTGTGCCGCATCGCCCTACCCAATCTGGAATTCGAGTGTCTGCATACCTACGACCATCTCCAGGTTTCGCCAACGTCCCGCCTTTTTGAGCGGCTACAACCATTGGTTTGTCGCTTGTGTGTTGTTTCTGTATATATCGTACTCCATATCACTATCGCGTGTGACAGGGATATCTTTCTATTATGTATCTCCTTCGTGCTCCCTGTAATTTGCTTCTGGCAACGGACATCAACGATCTCTTCCTCGCTTCCAATTACTTTAGGCAGTCACTTTGTTGACGATCCCCTCCGCCGTCATCCACGACACCAGATATCTCTCTGCATATCCTTCTTGCCTCCTCTGGCATCGTCTTCCAAAGCACCTGGCGAACTTCGTTGCCCACCTGCTCCACAGCATCCATTGCCCAAAGCACATCGAGATGTTCATATTCCTCGATCACCTTGCTGTGGACCACCTGCACGAATGGTTCGCGCCCACGCTCGAATCGCCGTAAGAGCCTCCTACCATCAACCAGATCGTCACTTCCAGCAACCCACAGCGCCAATGGGGGCACATGTTCATCATACCAGGCGGTTCTGCCTCGATCCTCTCCATCGGACGTAGCAGGCTCAGAGCTTTCGTCTCCGTCGTCCTCCTCTTCTGTTTGTCCCTCTTCCCGCGTGGCTAGGATGCACTTTTGCGTCGCAAAGCATTCTCGACCCAGCCACCACCTCATGCTCTCCGCACTTACATAAACGGGCGAGAATTGAAAGAGCCGGTCCCGAAGGCCTCGATCCCATCGCTTGTCTGTCCAATCAAACAGGAACGAGAAGACCCGGTAGCCTAGAGCACCATAGATCCTGCCAGGAAGTGTGCGGTGCATGATCATCATCAAGGGGATGAAGCTGTGAATGCCGAAAAAAACCCTGAACATCGACGGTGAGATGACCCGCATGAACTTGAAATACATCTTGCCAATCAAAGGGCCTGCATAAACCGCAGGCGCAAGGGCACAGAAGACACTGATTTTGTCACCCAGATCTGGTCGCTGCTCTTTTGCTAAAGCCACGAATGTTTCTGTAGTGCCTTGGCTGTGACACACTAACCCGAGCTTTTCGAATCCTGTTTCTTCCAGAACTCGGGATATGAATGCAGGAAGGTCCATCACTCCCATCTGTCGAATATTCCACGCCCACATCCGTGGATCGTGATACTCCAGTAGGCTATGTTCAGGGTTGAATCCGCAACGATTGTTTCCTAGCCATACATCATACCCAGACTTACAGAGAAAAAAGGCCAAACTGTCGTCATCATTTGCACAATAAGCACCAGCGCTCTGCAGAAGCCCATGGACTAGCAGGACGGGATATCTTCTGTTGCCGTCGCAGTACTGCTTCTGAATGTGTTGTTGGAAATGTTCTTTGGAACTTGTGAAAACGGTAGGCTCGTCTGGTTGTCGCTCAGCAGCTGGACGAGGTGTGTACTCTGCAGGGTTGTAGATATGCCACAATGACAGAATAAACCCGTCTTCTGTCTGCACTCTGAACTCTTCGGCGTCTAGACCGACTCGACGTGCATAGTACCTGATGTCACAAACTAGTTTGTCAGGTCCCCCTTCGAGCGGCATCAATGACTCCTGTGACGAAGCAGCCGGCTTGATTGTACCATTCGGAGCAGTTGCACCCTGTTTCGCCGTGCGCCGCTCCCATTCCTTATCTTGTTTCTTGCGTATAAGTGAACGTCTTCTTTCCTCGTCATAGAATGGTCTGTTTTTATAAGGATCCCGGAAGGTAAGCCACAACCAGGCATAGTTTACAAAGTGAGGTATCGATGTAAATAACGCCCCAAGAACGATGACGGTAAGGAAGGCTGTGGAGAGTATAGCTGATGTCGTTCGAAGTACTGCGCACTGGAGGTTTCGAAGGAGTGAGGGAGGGCCATAGAGAGGCAAAGGAGGAAATAGCGGATGTGTATGCAGGACCGGGATTGCTTCATCTAGTCTGCTGGATTCGCTCTCCTGATCATCTTTCATCAACTCTTTTCGGTCAACCGCCCCCGCCCCAGCCCTCTGCCTGTCAAATCGGCTCAACCCGCGCGGTCGCCCTGGCCGGTACGCTCGGCCCTCACATCGGTGCTTCAACAAGTTGATCTTATGTGCCTCCTGGACGGGGACGGCTGGTAGTCTGTTGCCATCTGCGGTCTCGATGACTGGATCCAGGGGAGTAATGAACTTGGCTTCAACGGCATGACCAGGTCTGTCGGCATCGTCGCCTGTCTGTGATGAGGGTTCAAGAGAAAGCTTTTGAGCTTGTAGCTCGTACTCGACGCCTGCATGAGCGCGACTCCTTAGCTGGGTCTGTGACATCTGGGATCTCTAAATTCATGAAATGATCGTTCGCTGTGGGTATGTGGATTGTTGATGTCATCGAGACCCAGCGATAGATCCAACCAAAGATGTGCAAGTGCTTGCTAACAATAGAACAACGTCGAGATTCCAAAGCTGCAATGACAAACCAGCTGAACGAGAGAATGGAGGCAAGGTGAAAGGAATGGACTCTTGTATATCGCTACAAGAGGAAGTTTGTCTCATAAACAGTACAAGGCACATGTCGCCGTAGACAAAGACAGACCTGGATTTTTCCCTCAAGGCAATTTTGCGCTGCAATCATCATTGGCTCGATTTTGCTCTCCGTCTTCGAAGCGCCTGCCGATCGTGGAGAAACTCGAGCCAAGATGGCGAGTGGGTGGCAGGGAAATGAACGAGTCGATGAATCAGATCATCGATGTTATTGCTCGCCCATGCAGGTATCGACATCATAGCCACATGCTGGGTCGAGCTAACAGGGAAACCTTGACATTGTGATGGTGTCACATCTGGCCAGCGAGCGGACCGTTGCCGAGCCACTCGCGAAGAAGGCCCAGTTCTCGCAGACGAGACTCCAATGAAATGAGTAGGTATCAAACCAGTCTATCAGTGGAGCAAAGCCTGGATAAGGTTAGAAAATCTGTACTCGGTACCAGAACCAAGATTGAGGAGAATGGGAAAGTCAGGGCGGGAGCATAATTGCGCTGTGAGATCTCACACTTCACCCTAAAATATTTCTGCGGGCCAAAAAGGCCACATTCGCATTTCCTCCGGTTTCCTTGGCATTGTTTCCGCTGCGGAACCATGTCTCTACCACACTGTGGGATGGTGCTCCGACGAAGGAGTGGAGAGAAGTGGTTGCATTCTTGAATTCGCGACGAGCGCAAGTTGAACTCCAGGCCCAGCATTGAATGAAGTTGCTGCCGCACCAACATTATTAGCAACCCACCATGCTGTTCTTCAGGTACTCTATCCTAACCCTCAATGCACTCACTCATGACTTGCACTGATAAACGAACAGCTTCTTCAAAACACTGACCCAACAGACCGTCACGGTCGAACTGAAAAACGACATTTCCATCCGTGGCACGTTAAAGTCTGTCGATCAATACCTAAACATCAAACTCGACGACATCACAGTGCTGGATGAATTGAAATACCCTCATTTGTCGTCCGTGAAGAACATCTTTATAAGAGGCTCGGTGGTAAGATATGTTCACTTGCCACCTGATAAGGTCGACAGGGGCCTTTTGGAGGATGCATGTCGCAGAGAAGCAATGAGTCAGAAGGGAAAAGGGACTTAAAAAAAGAGGCGACAAGGCAAAATGAGCTGCGAATATCATTAGTATGGGCACTGAATGGAACCAACATGGCTTGTGAAAGCATGTCCTACCGACACCGCGTCGCGACTTTTGGCGGGGCCAGATGGCCTGCAGCAACGGTGGTGGTGTAGAGATGGATTGCTTTGCTCTGGTTGAGATGCGCGTGATAGTACCATCTCATGGTCTGCAGCATGCTGAGAACATTCTCCCGGATGTTGCAAATGATCTTCTAAAGAAAACGACAGGTCGTCGCCCCGAGGGAGTCACTTGCTGGTTCCAGTGCAACATCCAGATGCGGACAGGGAAAGTCAATGACTTACAAATGATTGTATTGGACGAGATCAAGGCTGGAGCATGGATACGGTGTTTGACTGGTCGCCGACTACCTCAGAAACACAGAGTTGGACTTGCTAGCTCTCCTCCCATGCATGGATGCTCTTACGAGATACAATTACAACAGCCTTGCCCTTCTACGCACCATCTCAGGTCCGTCAGTGTGACCATTAGGGTCTGCGCAACAACCCATGACACTCATCTGTGCATCGACATGGTACCATGGATCGCACGACTACACTCCATAGCTCAGCTTCCCATCACCACTTCCCCACCCCTCAGCCCCTGCCTGGACTGTAAACAATCCATTTTTCCTCTTTTCGGCCTCCCACTTTTCAATCCATGCCTTCATTTTTTCTCTAGACCTCGCACTTCCCACATTAACCGTCGGAACAATGCGGTTTATTCTGAGAGCGCAGCAAAACATGGTTAGCTCCCGAAAGGAACTATGCTCAGAGTAAGGCACTCCAAAACAGTTTGATTCTCGTGTGCTTCCACGTTGAGGAGCCAAGTCGCGCATAGTATATCGTGTTTTCCACCCATCAGAGTGCAGCACGGTACTGACAGCCGGGTTCTCAGTGAAGCGTGATGTTGGGGGCCGATAAGACCAGCCCGTTGGTCGGAAACCGACCACGCGAGCAAAATGGCCTTTGTAAGTCATCAGGTAGTCGCGAAGTGTGTCGGCTCGAATCTCCATTAATGTCTGCATGTGAACCTGTGCCTCAAGTGGGTTCTTCGTTAGTCTGGCATTGAGTTCGGGATCTTCAAGGCACAGACAGATGCGCATCTTTGAGGGAGGGGCATAGATTTTGGAGTTTAGAGCTTTGGCAATTCCTAAGCAGATTCGCTCCTTGCCGATTGAATAGGTGCCGATGACAACTAGGAGACGGCCTCGTAGTCTCGGTTTCCTCTCTGCCTCCTCATCGTCTGGCCTCACGATGGTGGCCTCACCCTGTTCAAGGAACTTCTTCATCGCACTACCGGCGCGGTTGGCTTTAACTTTCTCCCAATCGTCATTGTCGTCCACAATCTCCTTGGACAGACTGACACACATCTGGGCACAGGCATCAATGACATCATGTTGGCTCGGAAACGCGTACTTGGGAGTTAGATAGGTCGTGTCCAGATAGCAGGTGTCGATAACTTGTTGCTTGGTTAAGCCAGTGACGCTGTCGACAATATCAGGACGCAGGAGAGGATGAGCAACATGTGCTGGACACGCCCGAAAGTCCCCACAATGAAGGATACGGGTTTGCTTTGGAGATCCATCTTTGTTCTTACCCGTGACTTTTTCAAACAGGTAGAGCGACGACCCGGGGCAGTGGTTGGCAGGAATCATGGTGACGAAGACTCCCTTTGTATTCGGCACCTCGACCTTCTTCTCGAATTCGAGTGGAACCACCCATTTAGGATCGACTTTCAGCTGCTGGACCATTAGATTGCAGGTAACTTTGCTGGCGTAAATCGGACCGTGGCACCATGAAGAGGTGAGGCCAATGTAATGATCACTGTGGAAGTGACTGAGAAAGTAGGCGTTTTGATTCTCAACTTTGCCATAACGAAAAGCGTCGACACAGATGAAGAAGCCAGGCATGATCTTGTAAAAGGGGCAGGTACGTTGATATGCTGGTTTCCCACGAGATTGAGCCTCATTGGCAGCGGCCTCGGCCCAGGCGGCGTCTTCTGCATGGCCAGACATGAGCCTAGTAAAGGCCGAACCTCCCTTCCCGTTTTTCGAAGCAGCAAAAGGGTTGGATTGAGCAGGACGAGCAATTGCCGCACGCTGGAATCGCTTTGATATAGAAGCCGCTTCACCAACGTCGGTGGACATGCGAGTTTCGTTTGCAAATTGAGAATCGGGTGTTTTTGGAAGTGGTTCAGCATTACCATCGAGACAGGCATTAACATGTGCCGACGCCTGGTTTTCGGAGAGTCCTCTCAAGTTCCCGGTACATATTGGGCAGACTGAAATGCCACCAGCTCCCTCGGTATCGATTTGAACGTCGTCTTCGACAATACTTCGAGGCGTTCTGACGCTCTCAGTCTCTGACTTCGAGTCCTCGTTGTCAAAGTCCATCCCCATCTCCCGTTGCTCCTCCATCCATTTGCGTTCCATGTATTCTTCCCCTCCTTCGAAGAATTCATCATTCTCAAATTCATCATCACCGAAATCTCCGGGCTCGAAAACACTTGTTTCTTCACGTGTCAAGTGTGGGACATCTCTCTTAGGGATTGCCGAATCTTCATACCTATCTTGGTCGATGGCATGGGTTCTCCTGGGGACAGTATCCGAGTCAAACTGGTGGGAGGCATTTCCTGTGGTCCTGGATCCTGTATCGACGTCAATGGTGCTCCCAGACTCCAAGTTGCTAGTGTCTCGTACTTGCTCGGTGGTATCGGTGACTTTGGCTGCGCTATTGATGGCCGCAGTCCAGGCATCATCTTCCTCGTCACTTGAGTCATCCAGGAATCCACCTCTGTACTTCTTGGGCCGCTTCATTGGCTCTGTATTCCCACTGTGTAAGTTCTGCTCAATCCTGGCTTCACTACCACCACTCTCAAGTCCAGGTGTGGGGGTGCGAACAAGGTCTTCAAAGTCCTCGTCATCGTCATCATGAATCCGCCTCTTCTTGACGGACCCGCCGTTTTCGTGAAATCGGACCTCGTTTTCCTCCAATTCCTGCACCTCAATAGTAGACTGCACATCCTTGAAGAACAAGGGAGGAGGAGCGCTCGTAGCCGCGCCGTTGATATCATTTTTGTCTGACTTTGCGAAGAAGTTGAGTATGGTCTGATTCTGACCAGACCCGTTTCTCTTTGCCACAGAAGTCTTTGAGGGTTGGCGACCGGATGTGGAAGCCTTGGACATGGGGGATCTCTTCTTTTTGGAGGCGCGGTCTGCAATCTCTTGTGCGTACTGGGCGGGTAATGAGAAGTAGGGATTCTTTTTTGGGCCCGCAGGGGGAGGAGTTGGAGGCCGGCCAAGGTAGGGAAGGACTCGCTCGTCTATGGGAAGAGAAGCATTCTCTCGAGGGTTGCGAAACATCTTTGTGGGATCAAATGCGCCACCGCAGTAACGGAAAACATCTTTGATGATACAACGATGAAAGTTTGAAGAAGAAGATGGCGGCGACTCGTCACCAAGCCGTGAATTAAAAACGATGTGTGAAGTTCGGATGTTGTTTAAATCTTCACAAGTAGAACTCATGACGCGCTCCAAACCCATTTATTCAAGGCACCAATAAGCCCCCCACCCTTCTCATCGACCCTCCTACAACGACAGATTCATGAAACTGGTACTTTCCTTTCGAACAACGAACCCTATTTGAATTGGATCCTAGCATCGCTTTACACAAAATACCGTCATGGCAAGACTGGCGACGTCGTAAAACCTCACCTAACCATCTCGCAGTCTGCAATTGAAAGGACACGCGAACTCACGTGCGCAACACCGCAGCTCGCCAAATAGCTTCCCCAACGCGAAAAGCGCCCGGTGACGCGGGAATGACTGGCACCAGTCGATAAACGCATGAACGATGTCATCGCTCTCCCTCTTGCTTTTCTGATTCTCTCTCCCACAACCACCGCAGTCTTGTCACCACAAACTCCTCACCACCGGTGGAGCGGCTTGCGGTGAGCCAGTCCAGGGCGCATGTCGAAGGAGATCGAGCGTCTTAAGGACGAGGTAAGCCCATACAACCTATCCTTGTGTTTAGAAGCTTGTCTTTCATTTGACTAGATTTGCTTATCTTCTCTCTTCTGTACCAGGGCACGAGACAGCAAGTCGTTATAGCCGGTGGTGTCGCAGGCCTCGTGTCCAGATTCGTCATCGCTCCACTAGATGTGGTCAAAATTCGACTTCAACTTCAGCCACACTCGCTCTCTGATCCGCTATCTTGCGATGGTATCAAAGGGCCAATCTACAAGGGTGTGTTCTCGACTCTGCGCGCGATCGTGAGAGATGAGGGCATCCGCGCACTGTGGAAGGGCAATATTCCCGCCGAGCTCATGTACATCACATATGGCGGCGTCCAATTTACGGCCTATCGCTCCATTACCCAAGCTCAGGCTATGCTTCCCACACGTCCGCCGCCATCGATTGAATCGTTCATCAGCGGAGCAGGAGCAGGCGCCGCCGCAACTTCGATTACTTATCCATTGGATCTTCTCCGGACACGGTTCGCTGCGCAGGGTCCGCAGAAGATCTATTCAGGACTCGCCAATTCTGTTCAAGACATTATCCGTCGTGAGGGACCTAGCGGCTTCTTCCGCGGCCTCAGCGCTGCGCTAGGCCAGATAGTCCCTTACATGGGCCTCTTCTTCATGAGCTATGAGTTCCTGCATCAGTACATCGGGGGCAAGACGTTGCCATTCGGCTCCGGCGATGCTACTGCTGGCGTATTTGCCAGTATCTTTGCAAAGACTGCCGTCTTCCCTCTGGACCTGGTCAGGAAGCGACTGCAGGTGCAGGGCCCGACGAGGAGCAGGTATATTCATACGAACATCCCCGAATATACGGGTGTTATTCGTGCACTCGCCACAATTTGGGCTAAGGAAGGCTATCGAGGTTGGTATCGAGGACTGACTGTCAGCTTGATCAAGGCAAGTCCTTTCTCTCTCTCACAGTGCCTGCCGTCATGTGCTGACTGTGAAATATAGGCTGCGCCAGCATCAGCCGTCACAATGTGGACATATGAGCGCGTCATGCATTCCCTCGTTCACTCGAACCGAAACGATGAGATGTGGGAAACTTATACCGGCTACGATGATGATTACGATGACTAAAAGTTTTGCAGGACATGAGGGTGTTCCATCCTATTCAAGCATGGAGTTGGAGGTTGCAAATTCCTTCTGAATATGTTGCATTGCACAACGTGACGTTCTCCGTCTCGACTATGCTGGAGCTTCGACACCATAAAATAGCCTATAACATGAGCAGATGCTTGAAACAGGCATATCTGAAGGAACGTTACAGGCTCGCAAGAGGGGAAGGTCGCGTTGTCAGCAGTGTCTACCTAGTCTCCGACATGCCAGATCGAAGCCGGAGGTTCGAACAACACCTTACATATCTCCAAACCACAAACAAGACAGAGTGAGTATGAGAGGCGCAACCCTTAACAGCGCTGTAGCACGGCAGAGGCACCGGCTGACTCCTGATAGATGTAT
>WJFF01000005.1:48913-79028 GCA_011800825.1 Fonsecaea pugnacius | reverse complement strand
AGCCATGTCGGCAGCCTCCTCTTTCTGATTCCCTTGCTGCTCTGGGCTACCCATGGTATACGTCACGTATGTAGATGGTGTTTTTTTCCGTTCCTTCCTTCCTTCGATCACCCCACCTCAATCATGGGTGGAGAGACGCGTGCCACTGATGGTATCTGGAATGGGCGGCAAGTATTCCGCCTCATGGTCAAGCTCGTGTCAAAGGTGAAGGAAAGATTGTGCTCCCCGGCGGCGCTGTTCGATGCCTGGCGTAGGGTTGCGAAATGGAGATGGGACTGCTTGCGAGCTCAGTAAAACGAGGGTTGGCCGGCAAGCGCAACACGTATTGAGGGAGAAGAAACTCAAGTGGGCGACAGGCGGGACAGGTGCAGCTTGGGCTTTGACTTTGACCCTTGGATGTGCTGAGCACGGCTGAGACCAGGATGAATAAGGCGCGGAGCTCGGGAACAAGGAAGCGTCGCCATTCACAGACCCTGAGGTCACGACCAAAGCAGAAACAATCAGGCCTGCGTCGGCACAAGGGGACAGTTGTGGTATCAGGAGCTCAAGGGTGTTTGGCAAATGGTGGAGGGACGATTTGGCGCGCGCGGGGGTTGTTGTAATGAGACCCTTCTGGTATCGCAGACCGACCGACCGTCAAGCGGCAAGACACAATCTCTTGAACCAGGAAGATTGTGAGGAGATACTACAGCTTCACTTTGTACAAGTAGTTCTCATACCGAGTGTGTGTGCGTGTGGCAAAGCATGCCATGCGTATAACTCGTATTACCACCATCTCTGCCCCAAAAAGGATTCGACGTGTCACGCGCCCTCCAAAGGCAGAGAGGCAAGAAATCTAGAACTTTTTGCGCAGCCTGAGGATCCATCCGGGGTTGGCGTCTTCCTTCGCGCACACATTTCCACCTTCTACAACAAACACAAGTGTATTCCCCAACAGCGGCTTGAAATTCGGAATCTCCCGCGCATCTCTCCAAGATGGGTAGCCCTCTGCGTCAACAACCTCCCTCTCCCGTGCTGTCCTATTGCCCTATCGTTCCGATGGTATGGGTACAACAGGGCAACTGGGATCTTCAAGTGATCAGCGCCCAATTCTAGACTGGACTGTGGGATGCATTGTAGCCAGCACACCCGACTGGTTCAATGGGTTACATCTCCAGACCCGCGACTCCTAAGCGCCACCAGGTGTTCTGACCGTCCTGGTGGAGACTGCACGACATCGCTTCAGCGATACCGAGGTGGGCTATTGAGGAAGAGAGATTTACAGAAGAAACGAGGGCCTCGATCGCTATTCTGATACCTATTTAATGCTGTTTGATGACATCCATATCTCTTTGGTCCATACCCTCACAATCCTTCATCGAGGCCACGATAAAAACAATAGCCCTGTGCCGTGGGCTGGTCTTAACGAATGACAAAATTCGAAATCTCTTCGTGGCACAAATGTGTTGCTGGCGGAGACCTTCCCTTCAGCCAAGAATGATATATGTACCCTTTGAGAGCCTCCCGGAACGCCGTTCCTCCTTTCCCTGCTTTGCAGCAATAACCCCCGTATCTATGTATCCTACCCGTTGGTTGCCCCGACTCCTATTCACTATACATTCCTTTCCAAGACCTTCTATCGTCGTTGTCTCCGGTCTCGATCTCGGTCATGCTCATCGTCGACGATGATGATACTTTGTCGTCGTGGACGTCTATCCCCCGTCCCTGGTCGTCGCTCCTCTCGAGCTTGTTGGCTGCGCAAATGGTCATAGTCATCCCGCGCCCGGTCGAGAGCTGATCGATTTGTTTCACGAGCGGGCACCACAGCAGGCGGGTTGTGCACCACGACTCCCTGGTGGTCTCGTGGTCGTCGAGTCTCCACGAAATGCTCCCGTTCCTCCTGGTTGAGGCGGGTTTCGCGCTCGGCAAGGTCTCTTTCACGTTTCTCCAGAGACCTCTGGCGCTTTTCGAACTCAAGGTCGGCCTTGAGTCGATCGGCCTTTTCTTTGGCGGCGGCGGCAGTAAGCTCTGCCTGTCGTCGCTTGCGCTCTTCTCGCTCTAGATCATCACGCAGCCTCTGGACTTCCGGATCGGGCCGCATACGTACATATTCCCGTCGTGCGCCGTCGTGATCATCGTCCATGCGTGCTCCGGTCATATAGTACTTGCCGCTGTCGCGCTTTCGTGGTGGAGAGGGACTTTCCACCTTTGGATGGGCGTCCTCGTCGTCGATAGGCTCATGAATGACCTTGACCTTTTGGTGCCGTGGAGACCGTTTCTCCACGACATACTCAATTGGGTCATCCTCCTTGTGAGGCTTGGTCGTCTTCGGTGGCAGCTTAGGAGGCAGAGGGGTGAAAATGTTGTCTTCCAGGTTGGACGACATGGTGTGATATGGGCCTCGAGGAGGTGAAGGAGGCGGGCGTGGAGGACTCCAGCTACGGCGCTCTGGCCGTCGACTTCGTACGGGGACTTCTTCAATGATATGGACTCTCTTGGTGCGAGTCCGGAAGAGGTTGTAGAGCTTGGATCCAGACGTCAGCCGCTCTCTCCCCGGTGAGGTCGTTCGCACGATGCGGTAAGTACGCACCTGAGGACTTCTTTCAATGACAATCGGTTCACGTGTATACTCGTCGTGGCTTCTGCGGCGCCTATCAGACATTCAAGGGCCGAGGGGAAGGTCGGGTCAGTGACTGAGTGTGAAGACGTCTGGAAGTTTGTCTCTGGCAGCAAGAGGAAGGGATGGACTCGTATTTGGGGGATGGTTGAATGGTTTGGTATTGGATGTGGAAGGTAGATGTCAAATTGTGGGATCGCCAATGAGACTGAACGAGTGATGTGATTGACAAGTGAGGGTCTTTATTAAGAGAAAGACTTTGATGGATGCCTGGACTCATATACAGTTGCCGGTACGGGACATTGTGAGGGATGGTCGGGTTATATCCCTGGTCACCCGCAACGATCACAGAGAAACAGCTCGAATACCGGTCAGCAACATAGCAGTCCGGAGCAGACAAGATCGCTTGTCACAAGTATATTGCTCGTCCGTCCGAGTTCAAGGCTGTGACCTGAGCCAGCTGATTTGGTGCGGTCGGTATGATTTTGCACTAGGTTCACAGAAACAATGGGGGTGGATGGTGGGCAGGTCCCAGACCGCAAGGGGAAGCGGACACTGTTGATTGGAGCCTTTGGGGGTCAGAAGCAAGGGATGAGATCCTTCGGGCCCAATGCACGGCTGGGAGATCATGGTGCAAGTGTCGACAGTTCAAGAGGGCGACGGCATTTTTGGGCAGAAATTTTTCCTTTGCACGGTGGTTCGCAGTGGTGAGAGAAGGCAGCCAGAGGGGATTTTGGTCAAGGGTGGTGGTGCTTTTGGTCCCCGGACTGGGATGGCCAGCCTGGTCCGAAGTGTATTCTTATGGCGGGTATGGGACAAAACATGTCAACCCGGCTTGGCCATCACAGATGCCATTTCCCACCTGATCGCTTTCTCTCTCATGGGGCTATCTTTCCCACGCTGATGCTCGCCAGCCCCTATTGTTTTGTTTCGTCTGTGGGCTTGGAATACTGAAGAGGCATTTCCACCACCACCACCACGGGTGGCGGCCACCAGCGGTACCAGACGGCGAATTATGTCAGCGAATCTGGGGAATTCGGCCAGAGAAGGGGAGCGGCGTGATGTTCCTTGCACGACGCTCCGAAATCTGTGGCTTCTCCCGTGCAATGTTAGCAAGGGGCCAACAATGATGTAACCATAATAGGGGAAGGGGGAAGGGGAAGAAGCTCCCAGTTCCAGGGGGATATGGACTCAACGGGTGCGGCTCTGTGGCTGTGCGGCCCCCAAATGGCAATCAGGCTCCCCGTCTTAGCAGAAAAGTCGACCAGACAGACCACCAAACTGGGCTTCTGTCGCCTTGTTGTGGCACTGCCACCACCGCCTGACTTGGCGTCATCGAGGAAACAATTCATCGGGGTATTTTTCATTTTTTTTTCCCCTTCGGCTAGATCCGGGAGGGAGTCCCCCCCCCAGCCTGTGATGCTTTTGAAACAGTACAATGCAGGGAAGCGCTTCGGGTGTGTGCCAATTGTTCCAGCTCTTCCCCTTGCAGCCCCGATCAAGCTTTCATGACTCACAATCTATCCTGGTGATCTCGAGGCTTGAGTATGGATTTTGGTCTCGGATTGGCTCAGTTGCCGTGCCCTTAATATCGGCCTCAGCCGCCTGGGCCGACGGACAAGGGTGATTTGGCCGCTTTCTGTGCAAAACTCCCGTGCAGAAACAATACTCGTATGTTTGAGAGTGGAACGGGTCAACTGACCACTAATTGATAAGTAGGACATAGGTATTTTTCTGGATAGACGGTTAGGACAGGATGACAGGGGTGAGGAGTTCCCTGTCGCGCTGAATGGGCGGGGCTAGTTGGAAAAAGGTGCGGTCTTTTGTCGTTGGTGGCTGAGAAGTTGGGCAAGGCTGACAAGAAACACCAAAGGGCCCATGATTCGTCAAGCGGCGGTTTAGTGTTTATGTCTGACTGGTAATTTTCCCTTACGCAGTCGCTATTTGCCTCGCATTGACGCTGTCAGACGCCCTGCTTGTTGAGCTTTATCCTGTCTTCCCACCCCCTCCTTTCCCCAGCAGACCCAGCCATACATCAAGTGGGTGCTCAAGGGAGTCCTTGTCACATACAATGGATCTAGGTACCCACAGGTTGGGTGGCTCTCCCCTAAAGCTTTCGAACTTATCAAGGCTGATCTCTGCATGACTCTGCCGGTGGCGACAAAGAAATCATTTTGGGCCATCTCTACGACACACGAGTACCCCGTACAAGCGAACGCACAGTGGTTGAATGATGGACATATCGTGGTCGGAGTAACATTTACTCCGACTAAGCAGGTATACTTGGTACCTCGAGCAACCTCTTGGAAAGCTTACCCTTCCCTGGAACCCAATAATAGAATGTACTCGTATGGTTTGCTGCCGAGAGCATTATGAAGCCGACCGCCTCGCCGCCCGCAACTTTGCAGCCTTGCCCCTTTTACTGGTGAAGCTACATTGGTGCAATGCCCTGAGGGCAAACATTACAATCTTGATCACATTCCATTTCGTTACAATATTATTTTGATGTCCTGGCGATAATCCCTATACAGATGATGCCCGCTTATTTCTCCCTAGCCATGCAAGACAGCTTCAAAGCCTGGGTGCTCTGAAGAACCTTAACCAACACGAGCAATCACAAAGACGAACTCGTCTTTCCACGCTCAATTCCAAAGACAATAAACCAGAGCCCCGCCCTCTATTCTCTAAGGAGTCGGCGAGACGAGAACATGGCTAAAAGTCACTGCAAGTCTCGTGCGTGGAAACAACAAGATCTTCACAAATGCCGCAAGCAAAAGCACAAGCAGAGGTCCCTGAGCATAGGACAGGACAGGAAGATAGAGCCTAATGAGCCCAGCTTCCCTTCCTGGCCCTTGCGCCCCAGTCCTCGTCCGCGCCCAAACATGCGCGCTTTCGTTCATCCGCGAAATTCGGACTCTGTCGAGCCCATTCTCTCACATATAACCTCAGCGCCTCCCATCGTTTGCATTTGCCGATGACTTCAGACTCATCCCAGCCATCGCCCTCTGGTGCACCGACGTACCCCTTGGCATCAACGTTGTTATCGTCTTTGCGGAGCTCCTCAATAGGGATGCGAGAGATCTTGCTGAGTTCTTCGTCAAACATATGTGCGAGACTAGGGTATCCCAGGCTCAGGTAGTTATAAATTTGGCTGATCACACGGTTGGGAAATTCATCCTCGATTTGTTTTTCGATCCGTAGCTTCTTGTCGATAGTGCTAGTAAACGGATCATCTCCATCGTGGCTCCGTGGAGGGGTCAGAGGCAGAAAGCCTAGACCCGAGAGGTGCTGCCGCCGTCGAGCAGGAGTCTGATGTCCCCGACCAGGCGTGCTGGCTTCGAATGGGTTGTTTCTTTCCCCCGCTGGAGTTACAGGAGACGGTGTCTGAATGCCACTACGCAAGCCGTTCTGCGGGCTCTGAGGTTGCCACAGCCCAGCTTGACACATGCCCATCCACAGCCCATCGCCGGCATTGTTCTCACGCTTTTTGTGTGGTCTCCAAAGTTCAGGGCTACTGGGTTCCGTTGATTCATCATCACTGTCCGCAGTTCTTGGTCTTGGGGGCTGATCAGGATCGCAGCGCGTCATCTTCGGCGAGATGGTGAACGGGAATACAAGGTCGCCGCCCAGCATTGGGGGTGACGCAGCGGCCCTCATACGTGCCAGTTCCGAGTCTTCTTCCTCTGCCCGGGGCTTTTTCGTCTTCTTCAAGCCCTTTGCTTCCAATGCATGTCGGGTCGCCAGCGCTGCAGCACTAAACCGGCTTTGACCAGCGGTATCAGCTTTCAGCTCTCGTTTAGCTGCTTCTAGCTGCTCGTGATGTTTTCGCATATTTTCTAACTCTAGATTTAGCTCGGCCGCCGACGACCGTCGGAACGTGCGCGCATCGGCGCCCTTTTCACCCTGAAACATTGGAACCGGTAAAGGACCGTCTTCCTCATCTTCACGAGAGATAGCAAAGTGATCCACGGGCTCATGCGGCCGTTCATTGATGTAGGCGGCCATTGCCTGTTCTTCTAATTCCTTCTCGCTCACCGTCTCTGCAGCCAAGCGAAGGACATATTCAGTATAACTATCCTTTGCACTAGGTGTTGCTCTCTTCGCAAATGATTCCACAGATGAGGGAGAGTCGCTCAGCGAGGGTGCTTCGGAGCCTTCATCTTCTGTGGTCGAGTCAATTATGGGTAAATCAGGGACAGCAAATGAATGTTGGCGTGATACTTCAGGATTCTTTCGAGCCAGAGCCGCCGCAGAAAAGCGCGAGTCTTCAATTCCTGGGACCTCTTCTGCCTGTGCTTCCTCTCCGTCTAGAGGAGACTGCTCTCGTCGACTTGGTGCAGGTGATGGTCTAGTTTCAGAGGTGGGGAGGTGAACACGGCGATAGGAGCCTTTAGCGGTCTCTAATAGTTCTGGAGAGAATTTGCGGGCTCCGGACGAAGCTCTACTAGAAGCAGAGGAGTCACCGGCTTTTTGAGGGTAGTCATCCAACCCCTCTGCATCTGGTTGCCGTCTTCCTCTTGTGGTCGTGCTGGTCTCTATGGGCTCTGGGACAAACTTCCGGCGAGGACGACTCGATGTCGTCTCTGCTCCGTCCTTGGGTTTCTTTTCCTTGGAACTCCTTGTCGTCGTCTCAACTGGTTCTGGTGCAAACCTTCTCCGGGGTTTCGGCGTCTCCTCTTCTTGGGGATTGTCTCTGTCCTTGCTACTTCTGCTGCTTGTTTCGACGGGGTTCGGACTGAATTTCCGTCTCGAGGACTGAGAACTCGATTCTATAGGTTCAGGTGCAAACCGTCGAGGTCCCGCAGAAGCACCGGTGCCGTGCTCGCCAGCAAGGGAGGAAGGATCGTTCGGTGATGAGACGGCGTTGGCGTTGGCGTTGAATTCATGTGTGGGCACCCCTTCAAACCCTTTGTCCGTTATCGAGTCCTCGACGCCGTCAACGATATTCCTCTTCCTAGAACTTCTGAACGTCTCCTCCACCGGCTGAGGCAAGAATCTGCGAGGTTTGGTCTGAGGAAGAGGCATGGGGTATGCTGAATTTAAAGATGGCTTGTTGGTAGAGAGTGTGGACGAGCAGTGGTCTGACTGGTTACGGGTTGATCTTGAGCTTCTGACGGTAGTCTCAAGAGGTTCGGGTGCGAATCGCCTGGGTGGAGGCGGGGAGGTCGAAGCCATAATCTAAGCCGTGAGGGTGGTGGAAGCTTGCCTCATTTGACAGCCCATGCTTTGCTCAGGTTCCTTTCTTGGGAACGAAGGGTCTCAGGAGCACGCGAGCATGGGATGCAGCGAGAGGTAAAGGATGCGCAAGGGCCAGGAAATGCGGGGATCATGTACTCTTAGAGGAGTATTCGGGTATATACGGAGGATGTTGCGGTTGTATGAGAAGGAGAGGCGAGGGTTGATATGTGATAAGGCGGACTAGGGAGAGGAGGAAGGATGAATGGAGGGAAACGAACGAAAGCGGACAAACAACAAGTCTCTTTTTGATCTGGCGGACGCACGGGGACCTTGACTTGAGACACAACAAGTCTGAACTCAAACATGCAGGACGTGCGTGGGATGGTTTGTTTTTTCGTTCTGGTTCAGAAAAGCAATGATGGGCGGACGAACAGGAGGAGAGGTGTTTTTTTGGAGAAGCGATTCTAGGACACGGATATGGAGAATGGAATGATGATACAAGGGGACGAAAGATACAGTAACCACCAGTGATATGCGTCGTAGCGCTCGTTGGCTTTTTTGGTGGGATGAACACGAGCGCGAGTACCCGGTGGTGCAGTACCCATACAAGCCGTACCAAGCGAAATGACGATGACGATGTTGTTGGGCTCTACGAGGTACGAGGTCCTCCGTATGTACTCAGTACAACAGACCAACGTCACCACCCGGCGTCCCACTGGCTCTCGCTTCTTTTGGGGGGGCAAGGAATGGGGCGTGGCCTTTAACTGAATCTGCACTGGGTAGCCCCGACCCTCGCCCAATTTCCCCATCCTAGGAGGTCAACGGAAAGCCTTACTAGCCTCTAATTTTGTATTCCGTAAAGAAGCCGGACTTGACTAACCCTGAGAACCTGGGCACCCTGGGCCTGCCTGGGCTAGACTTCTCCTGCTCACTTTACGGTCGCCGGTCGGAGGGTAAATCAACCTCAGCACTCCATCGCCGATGTTATACAAGGACTCAGTCGAGTACTCTGCACCGAGTATTGCTCGTCCTATATCAGTTCTCTGCTGCTTGACGTCGTAACCAAGATGGCGGTCTGATCCCCCAGACTCCAGATCGACAGGACTAACTGCGCCTCGTCCACATGCGAGGTATACCGAGTACACCAGCAGTGAAAGACGGCGCCACTTGAACCCTTGAGACTGGACTGACCACGGCTGACCTCTGCACAGAAAATCAAATACCGAATCAGTGTGCGCAACTGGAGTCGGGACGGTGTCGACATGCATTTCAACACTTCTTGTTTCGACCATATGCTGATCCAACAAACCAGCTGATGCCATGCCTATGCCTGACTCACCTTGCTCGGGCTGATTCACCCGAGCCGCACTTTACTTCTTTGCCTATCTGGAGCATCTCTCCAAACTGTCCTTCCCCTGCCTACGAATACGACCGCCGTGAAAACCAGGACCCAAAAGAACCTACCTGGCCTGAAAGACTGTTCCCCGGATTTCGTCCTGAATGGCCTCGACGTGCATCATTGGCGGACGGCGTCCACCGCTCTCTCGATCCAGATCCATTCGCTTCCCTCTCACCCGATTTCTCCCGAATACCTTCAAGGGTCGAGCATGAGATCCCAGCGCCCTGCCACATCTACCCATGCAAAACACTACAATAGATCTACTCTCATTCATGCGTCCTCCCGTGCGGGCATCAATAGTTTCAGGCAGACCGCAAAGGACAGCTGCAGGCATGGTACTATGCAGTCAGGAACATGTTACCCCGTATTTCAGGGTTCGGCACAAAGATGCTTTGAATCTTCTCATCTAGTCATTCCTAATGGCGGTCAAGTCTACGAATACGGAAACAATCCTCCATCGCCTGCTACATACTCCGTACCAAAAATCTAGACAGTGACGAGAAAAAGAAATCAGCCATCATCCTCCATCTCTCTTATCTCCTTGTCTTCCCTCGTTGTAATCTTGGCGAGTCCGGGCTCCAATTGCAAGCTGCTGGCCATATCCGACGAGTGCTGACCCGTGCCCTCCGAATTACCTGAGCCCACACGTACACTGCGTCTCCTCTCGCGCTGGTGCACGATTCCCGGAAAGGCGCGTGGCTCTTGGCCCGAGATGTGTGCGTCGGCTGGGTTCGAAGTGGTGGAATATAGGACGCTCGAGGTCCTTCGAAGCCGGGTGGGTGAAGTATTACCCGGGGCACCGTTTGTGTTTGACTTGGACAGAGCTGCTTCCCTCTCTCGTTCTCTGGCTTGCTGAGCCGGGGCAATTGAATCGGCCACCGCAAACGACGCATAGTATTGCCTCGGACTCTCCAGACCCCGGTATATTTCGTCCACTGGCGTTGCTGGGTCGGACGGATCGGGCAAGTCAGGGGTACATCGATCGAAGTGACTGTAGTCCTTTGTATATTTCGCAATGAATGCATGCTCCGCTTTCAGCGTCTCGTGTCTGAACGCTTCACGGACGTCGGGGACATTACACTTTGCGACATCATTGCCCAGCACGCCGGGCAGATAGCAGTACTTGCCCAGCCAGCGCTGCTTCAGCGAGAGTTCAAAGCCACACTGATCGACCGAGTGTTTGGCCAATTCGCACATGTCGACCGCCGAGAGCTTGTAGATCTGCGCGGCAACCGAGTACTCCTCGATCAGGGGTTCCTTGGTGAAGGCGAATTGCAAGGGGTCATCTGTCGACAGCGAGACGTTGAGGCCCTTTTTGAAGTAGCTGATGAACGGGTTGCGGTCGTAGGTCAGAAACAGTGCATTGTTGCTGAGCGGGGACATGGCGATGCCGATCTGCTCGAGGTAGAAGCAGTACTGCAGCAAGGGGACCTTTCGCAACATGATCCCGTGGCTGATGCTGTGACAGCACAGCAATGCCGCGGCGAGGTGATCGGTGTCGCCCGCCTCGCCACAGTGAGGGCGCAGGAGGAAGGTGTTGAAGTTTCTCCGTTTGCGCCAGGCATTGAGAGATGTCAGGTTTGCAAACAGGTAGTAGATCCAGTATCCGTAGGGTGGGTTCTGCTTGGTGTTCCATTCTTTCGCTGCGGGATATTTGCGATACAGCCGTCGTTCCACCTTACTCTCGTCGTCGACACTATCGAAGCCGATCACCCGTTGGAGAAAGACGTGTAGTTTGGGATGTGTGGAGGGATCGTGTGTCACCTCAAACAGAGGCTGGAAGATGTTGCGGAGGAGTTGTTCAAAGTCCTCCATGGTCTTGAGCGACTTGTACAAGGCGAACAATCGTGGGATCTGTATGAGCCACCGCACGTTGTGGGAGAAGAGCTTGTTGTCGACAACCCACGCTGCCAGCTTGTCCCATTCGTTCATATTGCGCCCGTAGATGCTGATTCGCCACTCAACCTGTTTACGCAATGGTTAGCAGGGCGAGGCAGAAATTTCTCGGGGTATCTCCCCTTACCATTTGATACTTGCTTGACTCCAAATCCGTGATGACCTCGCGGGTAATCTCGGCAAGATATCTCCCCTTGATGAAGTTGTCGGTCTTCAAAAAGATATCTCTAAGCCGCGACTGTCCGATTGGATTGTACTTCAAGTTGAACTTGTCAAAGCGATGGAACGAGTCCGTATGAGCGTGCATGTCAAGGGTGTCAATGCTCAAGTCGTATGCCGTGAGATTGATGCTGTCGAAGACCTCTTTCAGAGTCAATTCTCTGCCGTCACGCTCGATTACTGTTTCGTCAGGGCACCTCTTCATCTTGCTCTTGATGAAACGTAATAGATGCTTCTGATTCATGCACGCAGAATGATGCACGTGGGTATCCACTTTCCTGACGTTGTAAAAGTCTCGATGAGGCACCTTCTTCGTGTCTGCGACCTCTTCATACTCATTCAAGAGAGCATACAGGTTGTATCGTCCTTCCAGGTACTGCAGGCGGCGGTAGGCAAAGCTCTTGGCTGGCCCATCGGAAGCGATATCGAGGATCGTATCAAGTGCCATGTAATAGTCCCGCAAAGTCGGGACCTCGACTATTGGCTGATCGTCTTCATCGTAAACTTGATAGACACTCCCAGCATCCATTTCGAAGCGCAAGCTCTTGGTTTGCTTCCCGGGAATAACGCATTCGCTCAGGTCGAAATCTTCGCCAATGGCATGACCAGGCTTTCTCGCCTTTTTGGCGCTCGTGGGTGACGCCGGACCTCCTCGGTCAGAGCCGGTCTGGCTTGCGTTGGTCGGCCACATGTTCAACTCACCTCCGCTCGCATTTCGTGCCTTCATGTCGATCATGTACAGACTGCTCGACGTGCTGTTGGGCGGGATATAGCCCTGAGGGGGTTCGCGAGCCTTTTGCTCGTTCCACACAGGGTTCGGTGGGGGCGGATAGATTTCCCAGGTTTCTTCATCCTTTGGGTTCACGCCGGGACACTGTAACGAGAGCTTGAGATACTTCTGCCTCAAATCCAGTACTGTCTTGATCTTGTCACAAATCGACTGCACTTCGCTAATTATCGATTCATCAGTCGTAGCAAGTCCGCCAGGGCCAGAGCCCAGGCCCATTCCGGCGCCAGCGCCGTGCATACCTTCGTGAGCTAACAGAGGATCCTTGAACTCGTGTGGGAGACCAGGATGACGTTTGTGATCCCGTGCAGCGGCATCGGCAAGCAGTGTCGGATCCGGGCGGATTTCTTGAAGATTGCCCACATGAGTTTGCAAGGAAGGAAACGACTCCTTGTTATGGTTGAGTTGAAAGCCGCTGGGGCCAGTGCCACGTTGGGAGACACGAGACTGCCTGGATGTCATGCTAGGGGTCCGCTGTAGCGCTGCCATTTCTCCATCCATTGCAGAGGCAGGCATGGTGTAGGACTTGCCCAACATCAATGGACTGCCTAAATCCTTCTCAGATTTAGTGTCCAATCGATGCCGCTGATAGATGAGTTTGGCATCGGCATAGGTGTCGCGCTTTTCGGCAGCATAATGGTAGAAGGGATGGGGTAGGTGCTCGTCTTCCGGGGCTCCTTCTGACGAATCTGTATAGTCTGATTGAGGCCCTTCCTCCAGTCCTCCAGTCCCATGCTCGTGTTGATCTTCTTGAGGTTGCTTGGATCCTCTTCTGGTTGAACCCTTTCGGGAGCGAGGGTCATCTTTACTCCCGGGCACACGCGAGGATTTCCAGTCGTATACGTCTGCTTCTTCGTCCGAGTCAGTTGTACCACCGTGTGGCGTGTGGTGTAGCGCAGTGCTGCGGCTATCCATGGTCACTATGTTCTAGCCTGTGCAGTGGGACGTAGCCACCCTGGTCAGTCAAGGATGAGGCCAACTGAGTTCTGTATCTTCTTCCCTAGACCCTCAGGAACATAGCACACAGTCTATTGTAGCCACCTGAGCAGTGCAATCGAGGAGACAAGTTGTTTTTCCAGCAGTGGCCTGCTGAGGAAGTGTTGCATAGACTCGAGGAAAGGAGTTGTAATACTAGTGGATAGCTTGTGATTCTTGGACGCGGGATTTCTTGGCGTGGCTTTTAGTACTAGCGGCACTCGGATATTACTAAGCCACGTTGTTCTTAATCGACTCTAAATGGACCCATTTCAACGCCTCGCCTCGTTCTCGCCCGTCAGATATCCAGCACCACATGTCGATCGCTGCTCAAGGGCTACTCATATGGATATACCTTGTACAAATATATATATATGAAGACCGGCGAGAGGAAACACGTGTTGGTAAAACAGGGAACCGTCCCCAAACTAGATATAAATGCGGTCACAACCGATCTTGACTCTCAAAGTGCAACATCTGTCTTCCCTTGGTTTTTATACAAGACGAAAAACCACATAGCCCCATACTCCGCCCTATGCGCGCTGGCTAACAAGACAATAATCACGCTTCACAGTACCCTTACGAAACTTCATTTCGACCCGTTTAATGCCCCACAAATCACCTTTATCAGCCACGCATCCCCGGTATAGGTGGAGCATGCTTGCTTGATTGAGGTCAACTCAGCACTGTCGACATTGATACCGTCGATGTTGGTCCCATCCACATCAATATCATCAACAACGGCGTCATCATCAAATGCTTTGTCCGAGACATCGTCCGGTGGTGAAGTTGGCTTCGGCTCCTTCGTTGAGCTTGTAGGTGAGTTGGTCGCAGTTTCTTTAGAGTTCGTGGTCGAATGTCCTGGGGATAGCGCTTGGAGAGGCTTGCCCTGTAGCTTCCAACCCTTAAGCCCCGCCCTGATGTTTTCCGGCGGGTCTTGCGGCCCCAGCCATGGGGCTTTCCACCCTCCAGAGATGCTGGTCGGATGTCCTGTGCTGTTGGCGACACAATATTTCGAGTTGAACTGTGTCCCCTTTCGCTCTTTGAAAGCCACGGTTGCGACTCGTGACCAAAGGAAAACCGGATCATACATCATTTCTCTCGTCCACCAGAGGCGACAGTCGGCTGCTTCGTACACAAATTGAAGCGGGGTGTTTGTCTGTTCACCAAACCGGAAGTGGTTGCATCCATTTACTCCACCATCACCTTCCTCGTTGAATGTTCGCAACACCGGCTCGTAAGTGAAATTCTCCCAGATGGTGCCGTTCGCCAGGTCTAAGAACGTATTGTTGGGACTGTGAAAGAGATCAACCCAGTCTGCTCCCAATCGATTCAATGGGAATAATTGGCTGCCTTTCACACCGCCAACCGCTTGCATTGGTCCTGTTTGTGGTCGGCCGCCCACCGTAATAAACTGCACACCGCTGTAACTTTTCAAAAACTCGGAAACCACTGTACAAGTGCTTGCACAAAAGCCGTCAGTGAGCACGACAATGTCCTGTGCCGCAAAGGGTTGTCGAAATCCTGTACGATTATTCGTCCCTGTAACGATGATGCCGTTCCCTTGGATGTTTGTATAACCCGCATCCGTGTAGTTGGTCTGGAAGAAGGCGGAGAAGTTCCCACCGTTCGCGGGGTAGGGGCCATAGTATGTCTCAAAATCAGGGAAGTCGTAAAATTGGTGACTCACAACCGACTGATACGGCAGTGTGTTGAATATAGCCGAATCGAATTCCTCGTCACTTTTGTCGGCAGTTTTCGTATCGTTCGAAACCAACGCGGATGCAACACTGCCCAGGATCCAGAAGCCAAGATGGTCTCGCAGATTCGACTTGTCCTTGGGCGCAATGGATGGGAAGAGTTGGGTGTAGGTGTCGGTTCCAAGGATAATATAGCCACCTGGATAGAGTTAACACTTCTAGTCAATTAGCCATGACCAAGTACTAACCTCCATTGCCCTGAAGATCTACTATCAACTTCTTCTTTCCGGTCTTGACCGATGCGTCGAGAAACTTTTCTATCACTGACTGGAATTCTCTGTCATAATCGTCCGGATCGGTCGCCGCTTCGAATTCTCGGATCTGAAGAACAGCCACATCGGTCAGGCCAGTATCATTCAGATAATATCCAGCTACCGAACCAACGCTGTGCTTAATCACCGGATACGGGAAGTTGGCAATGGTAGGTGAACTTGGGGCCGCCTCCGTTGTTGCGGGTGCCTCTGAGGTGGTTGGAGTCGTGCTACTGGCAGAGGATGTGGCTGTGGCTGTGGCACCTAGTGTCTCTGTATCAAAGGCACCGTAACACAGCGAGGAGTAGGCGTCGGCCCCCGTCTGGACACCATCGAGAAGCACATTGACAATAGCGAGGTTCGGATATTCGAGCGTAGTCCCATTCGCAAATGTAATGTTGGTTGAAGGCCCTGGGTAAAAAAGGGGGACCTGGAATGTGGCGTCCCGCTGTGAAACTAAGATGGGAGACAGTTGATTCCATAGGGAGTCCGGGTCTTGACCTGCCCGAACCATAGATTGGGTCAATAGAAAGGTAACGACATCGACGCCGTCAATACTCGTGACTGGGGAAGGAGCATATCCGGTCACAGGGCGAGGCTTGCCAGTATCTTCATCTGCAAACACAAGATCCTCTATCACCTATTAGTCGAATCCTCACAAAGCTTCACCGTGGAATGCTGCACTTGCCCATCAGGTACACTTGTGGTACCTCCACTCCGTCTGAGGAGATGGTAGCCAGGCCGTCCCCGGCAGTGCGAAAAAAGGTAAAGGAATTAAACAAGTCGCCCTTCCACGAAAGGTGTCCATCACGTGCCGAAATCAACAATGCAATTATGTCCGCCTGCATGTCATATTCACTTTGATATAATCCAGCCTCCACCTTCTTCTGTATACTGTTCAAACCCCCATCGAGATCGATGGCGGGAAAGAGGTAGCCCGACGGCGGGTTCAGCAGATATTCTTTGGTGCTTTGGAACTCGAGATACGTCCGCAAAGAGTTCAGGAGGCGGATCGCGGGCTCTTGGTAGTTCGGGACGGATTTCAAGCATTCGTAGGCGAGTTCGGCAGCTATGACTGCCTGCGTCTTTTCAGGATTTGCAGAAAGGAATGCTGATGAAGCACTGGATGCAGCAGAACAAGCTGATCCCTTTGGTATTGTTCCGGTTGCTCGTGGCAGGATAACCGGAGGAGAGGTGACGATGCTGGTACCGACGGTGCCCTGGACCAATGCGATTGCAAGGGCGCATGCTTTCCACATGCTCTTTGCCATGGATGCTGGTACTGGTATGGATGCTGTTGGGATCAGCTCGTTTCCCACGGCGACCTCAGACTGGGCGCTGTTCAAGACAGTGCTACCTGCTCAAGGGGGGGAAAAAAAGGTACTGAACGAGAGACTCCGAGGATAAGGTAATCCGCATAGCAGGTAAGGGTTCCCTTCCATTTAATAACGAAATATCTTTCCACAGAAGTCAGAGAGTCAGGGAGAACACTCCGTAAGACTGTCGGCCCTGCTTTCTGTGCAGCAGGAACCCGGTCCACTTGGTAGATCCGTGAGGATCAGAGGATCGAAATCATCTGTGGCTGGAAGAGAGACATCAGTCTCCCTATCGGATGCATTCTGCGCCCCAGAAGGATTCACATTTGAGCTCGTGAACACGAAATTCCGCAGCAGGACTCAAGTCTCGACGGCGCATATGCTGCGGCTGAGCCTTGGCCCCCAAATTTGGAGACTTTCGGCCCGGCCTCGCTTGTGCCACGAGCAAATCAAGAGAGGAAATGGATGAGAACTAAGAAGAGGGAGGCGAGATATCCCAGGTCTTTTGGGGGTTCAGCGAACCATCAGGGACCTTGTGTGGGCTCTTTGTACTTGGTACGAGTATCTATATGCCTTGGGCGGAGATATGATGGACCACGTAAGATGGAGAAATTCCATGTCCGCGCGCCCTGCAGTTACTCCATTGGCTTTTATACATGATTCAAGACGTTTAAGGAATTCTCTGAGATTCGAATAGTATAACTGTATAGATTGGGGCACATCGATACTCGTAGATCTGGTCGCGCAGACCACATGTTAGCTACTCGTACAATGCGACACACACAGGATTCAGCGTTTCAAGGAGCAAAGTAAGCGTATCCAGCAACTTTTCCATCTCGAGTCAATGGATACCTGCTTAATAACGTTGGTATGGTTTCGAATTACCTACTCGTCCTCCAGCGTGGGTGCGTGGCAAACAATAGTGCTACTCCCTACTCGTGCTGTACATGCGACGGTGTATGATAATAGGAGATTGACGAACCCACCCGCCACCACAGAGTAATTTCCTCATGTTATACTACTGAACATGTATCGAGTAGAGTACAGAGCTAGGCGGTTAGCATTGTTTCTCAGGCTTTTTATACTAAGCCTTCAGCGCCTCTTTTGTCACAAAGGTGAAGCGGATGGGGGAAAGTACTGTAGCTTCTCTGATCCTTCAGGTTTTTGGCTGCTTATGAACACAGAGTATGAGGTACTTTTCCCTATCCCTTTCCCTTGAATTAAGGGGGCCATGAGATAGTTGGTCACTACCTCCTAGGGACTGTCTGCCAACCCTGCACAAAATGAATCAGATCTGATTGAGCAAGTTGAGTCACGCTCCTTCCATTCCAACCCAAACAAAAAACTCCCCTGGCATCGAAAAAAAGGGTCGAAACTCCATCACCAGTGGTAAACCGTATTCCAACCGCCATCCCAACTCTGACCAGCCCATCATACATTTCTCTTGTGTATCCTGTACAGTACAAAGTCACAAGCCATAGATTCGCTTTCGTCAGAACCCATTTGAACTCATCGTCACTCACCGCCTCTCCGCAGTCGCCTATGAGATCGCTGTCTTGCCTTGATCGCCTCGTCTGTAAGAATGTCATCCGGGAGCTCAAATTCTTCCTCCGAAAAGTCGGGGATGGGATGGCCAAAAGCAAGAATGGTCCGTCCCCTCTGACGACCCGCGACCGCAGCTTCTCGCAGATGTCGTTTATCGAAAAAGGAAGTGAACAACTTGGGCGGCGAAGGGTCGGGCCAATGTGCAGGTGTTGGTTTTCTGCGTTTGTTGGCAATCTTTGCTTCCTCGATCAGTTGTTGCGATGCAAGTGCATCGAGCTCACTGGAGTTCGGAGCATGGCTTGATGCACTGTCAAGACTGTCCTCATCCACGGCCGAGCCGTTGTTTGACCCTTCAGTATCCGCATTTTCGCCGACGCCCTCATCTTCTTCTTCGTCCTCCAATACGGCCGCTTCCAGCAACTCCTGTTCTCGCTCCATCTTTCTGCGCTTCTCTTCCTCTTTCCATCTTTTGAACTTGTCAATCAAGGCTTGGGTTTCTCGTATGAAAAGTAGTCGTTTGGGCTCGTACCGCTTCTTCTCGGTCTCTGTAACGCCGGTTATCCCAAGGGTTTTTAACCAGTCCGGTCCTCGCAGGTCTTCGAGGAGTTTCTCCAACTGGTATTTTTCGTGCTGGGCTCGTTCCCTATCGCTATTCTTCATTTGCTTCTCATGCCTTTCAGCTTTGGCATGGATCTTGATGTATACATCCTCGCTCAGAGGGTCGACTGGGTTAGCACCGACAGGATCGTCCGGTTGGTCCAGGCGGATGATTTGGGTGTTGTGAAGCGGCTTGTGCGCTCCAAAAGGGTCAGACTTGGGCTGTTTCGGCTCGAAGTCAGGTGTATCGTCAACCAAGACGATCTTCGTTCTGACGGTCAAAGCTTCTACTGGATATCAGTAAGAGTCCTAACCAGAAGTTACAACAAAGCCATACCTGGATCGGGGGGCTTCAGACTCAGCATCTCCTCAAAGTCAGGGAAATACTGCGCAAGCTCCGTTTTAGCCCGAGACCCTCCATCCTCTGAGCGTAATTTTCGCCGGTCCTCATGGTTTGTGGACAGACCGCCTCCTCGTATTGCGGCTCTCGCCTTCTCTTCGATAATTCTGATCTGATCATATTGTGATTTTTCGCCTGGAGATAGAGGCGAGTCGATGGGGGCGTTGTTGATATGTGTGGTATTTACATTGGCCGCAGGCGTGGGAGGCACTCCAGTCGGGGTGGCGGCGGGAGGTGGTGAGAGGGCTTTAGGTAAACCCCCTCGACTGCGTAGCGGGATACGTAACAGTGGTATTTCGCCTTT
Organism: Fonsecaea pugnacius; assembly: GCA_011800825.1. NCBI lineage: Eukaryota > Fungi > Ascomycota > Eurotiomycetes > Chaetothyriales > Herpotrichiellaceae > Fonsecaea > Fonsecaea pugnacius. The sequence continues at coordinate 59,805 of WJFF01000005.1, read as the reverse complement.
GTTGGTCGACAACCGACGTCTTTTCAGGTCATGCTCAGGCGTGGCAACAGTGGCAGCTCGGTGCCGTTTAGATCTGACAGTGATGCCTTCATTACCAGATTTGGGAAGGAGAGGTGGTGGTTCGTTGTTGGTAGGACTGTTGGACGTTGCTTTGTGGCCTCGTAGTGTAGGGCGCCTCAATGACGACCTAGAGCCGGCCACCATGGTATGCACTGTGTTCGGAAGCTCATGATGCTGCTAGGGAGACGGCGAGGAATATGCTCATTCGCGGTGAGGAGAGAGAAAATCGATTCTGGATAGTTGGTCGAGCCTGCTGCAAGGTGAAGTCAAACTGCGCTCTCAGTTTCAGGGCTCAAATGGGCGCCTGCCGCGTAAATTTCATGTCTCGCGGCGCCCGCAGGTTCTAGGTAATGGCTGATCTAGGCACTGGAGCCCCCAAGCAAAGTCAATCTCGTCGTCACCCAAGGACGCTCCAGCTTCTACTGTACGATACAACCTGTATTCTGTGTCAGAATCGTGCCACTTCTAGTACGTTCAATTCGGACGGCCAGGTCTTTGCTGATGGGAGAATGCACGCGTCATAAGGATAGATTTCTGTACAGAAATGGGCTGTCTGACAAACGCCCAGAATGCCTCCTGCGGCTGCTAGCCTACGCATGGCATGCGTGATCCCGAACGCCCCCCTTCCTATGCCCTTTGTTTTATTTCTCCCTTTCCTTGCCATCAGAGCTCCCGGACCTCGATCCCGTTCCTGTGTCGTTACTTGGGGTGTCTTGATATGTTTCTTCATCACTGTAGAGTTCGTCATCGCTCTCGCCCGCAAATGCATCATACAGTTCGCCCCCTCGTCGAGCCCTTCCCTTGCCTCGTCCTCCATGTGCAGTCAAGCCTTGTTGCTCATCCTCATCAGCATCGCCAACCATCTCAAACTCGTATGCATCGCGGGGGTTGTTCCGGAGCCTTTTCCTTCGCTGTATCAAGAAATATATTCCCAGGCCCACACAAAAGAGTATGATCAACACGATTGAGCCGTAGATCCAAATCTGCGTGCGCTTCGATACACCAAAGGTTGGGAAAAACGAAGGAAGGAAGCCATCTGAATACTCGCTGGGTTCACCCGTAACTGTCGCTGTGGCAGCAGGTACAGACACAGTATTGGTCGCCGTGACAATGACCACAGAATCCGTTGCATCGGTAGGCTTAGGCTTGGTAGGCCTGTCAATATGGTCGGTGGGCGTTGTGGGAAGCCCAGTAGGTGGAGCGCCAGGCTCCACAGTGGTTGTGCTAACAATGACGGTGGCGGTTTCATGGTCGTCGTCATGCTCGTCAGGTAGTGGGTGAAGCGTCTGAATCTGTGCATTGATACATTCGCCCCATAAATTCAGACGCCAGTCGATAAAGGTTCCATTGAATTCATTCTTCTGGGAATCTTTGACAATCACAGTCCAGTTGCCAATCCCAGACTCACCCCTATTGTGGTATTAGTCGCGACTGGGGTGGGAAACACTCTGTTGAAGCTTTCACTTACCAATGAACAACCGACATGAACGTCCAGTCATCATACCCTTCTGCGGCTCCGTCTGGACCACGGGAGGTCGCGAGTTCGCTGACCAAGCCACTGGGACTGATCAGATCTACACTCAAATCACCTCTCCTGGTGTGCTCAACATTCATGGTTACAGTGACGTGTTCGAGTCTTTCCAGATTGGCCCTGTTCAGCATCTCCTTGGTGACTTCGAAACTGGCAGCCAGTCCTTGCTCACCCTCGGGTATATCATGCTGGACGCTGAGCCAAGGTGAGTGAAACCAAGCTTGTGGCTTGACCGTTTCCCACGTCTTAGCAGCCTCAACGAACCTATAAGCGTCGATTTTGCCATATCCATAGACATGGCTGAATCTTTTTCCAATCGTCGTGTTCTGCCAGCTTCCATCGTCTTCGTGTATGGGGATGGCGGTCTCGACGCAAAGATATTGCAGATCTCGCCAGGTAAGGTCTGGCCGAATGCCGAGCGCAAGGGCTACTGTACCGACAACGAGCGGACCTGCGGCTGATGTCCCGCCATGACCATTGTAGCACTTGTCAACACCAACATCAGTAGTGTGGATCGCGTCCTGATTGCCAGAACTATATGTCACAACTAATTGTGCGGAGCAAGCTTCGGAGTAGTAGGGGTGGTTACCAGCACGGTCAATGCCTCCGACCGTGATGCTGTAGATACTGTTGGTATACCCATCAAAGTTGCAGTTGTCCTGACTTGCCGCTCCGTTGCCGGCCGCAAAGACGAAAACAGACCCAAGGCCGTTTCGACCATTCTGAATACCATTGACCATGGCTCGTTGGATGAGAAGACCTGGAGCTTCCATGGTTGCGCCATCGTCTGGTGGACCCCAAGAACAGGAGTAGATCTGATTATCCTGGTAGTGGTAATTTATGGCTATCGCCTCGTCCTCATCAGTGATGGGTTTTGACAAAATCCGAATGCCAGCGACTTTGCTGTCATAGGCCATCCCCACGCCGCAAACGTTATTCTTAACAGCGGCAATCTCTCCCGCACAGCGGGTGCCATGTTTGTCGTCAAAAAGTCGCGGCTTCGGTTCGGGAGAGTTGTCGTTAAAGTCCCACGAACCCTCCGCATAATAGTTGTCCTTGAGGTCATTGCTGTACAAGTCCAATCCATCGTCGATAACAGCGGAAATGGTACCATTACCAGTAATGCCCTCCAGCCAGAGCCCAGTGACGTTCAGGTCGTGACCAAGCTGCAGAGGATTGAATAAGTGCCACTGCTCCTTAAAAATGGGGTCTTTGATCTTTAGAGTGTCTACGATTGTGTTCAAGCGCTGAATGGCCTCTTGCTGCGCTTGTTCCGACGATCCATCAGAATCTGGGTCCACTGCGTCCTGGCGTACACGACCGGCCGGGAGAGGTGGAGGTATTCGCTTGACATGGCGATGCCGTAACTCTTGCTTCTCTGACCAAAGGACATCTGTAAGATCCGGGGATGTTTCTGCTCGCGGAGCCAATGCATCTCTGCCATCCAAGGAGCGTCTCCTTCTCTTCTTTCTCCTCTTCAACTCTTGTAACGCATGCCCCAATTCCTGACAGGAGCCCTTTGAGCATGAGAAAGAATAATGATGGCTCAATTCCCCAATCTGTCCTTCAAATTTTATTCCTAGTCGATCTGCAACTTCTTGAGGAACCGCGGAAGGGTGGAGATGGAGGGCAAAGTAGTCATTCTGTTCATAGTCGCGCGGTGTCGCTTCGGAGAACCCAGTCAGAAGGAGGAGTGGAAGCCATACTGGAAGCCGCATGATAAGATGTATAAGGGGAATCACTCCAGAAAGCCAGGCATACCTCACGCGATACGTGAAAGAGTGTTGTCGGTGCCTAATATATGAGAGATGGTGCAGGTTTCGGAGTGGTTCAAGTCGACTCGACTCGATTGAGAAAGTGTATCATTCGATAATGCGAATTCTCAGGGCACAACTGAGGAGACAGAAGAAGATGCGATCGATCCGGTGAGTGTACGCACGTAGAATGGGTGCTGGTGGTGGATTTGTGAAACGTGGGACAGATTGACGGTCCGGCACTGTCGATATTACGCTGGGTGCAGCCAGGTGCGCGTTCAAAGAATGGGTAAAGACAAAGTAAAGGAGTGCGATTATGTCTTGATTAAGGGTTGATGGTAATCATTTGATTTTGAAGAAGGGTCCTAACAGTCCTTCAAGGTCATAGAAAATACGAGCAAGAGGTGGCTCTCTGGAATATGTTGGATACAAAAAAATATTGTTCCAGATGATGGGGATCCTGACACCTGCAGTAGTTACACCCGCATCGCAAGGAATTCCTTCTGGTGCATATCTGGCAAGTTTGCCGTGTGCCAACTTGGTCATAAGCTCCGTCCGGTGTTGGAGGCATTGTCCAGTCACTGGTGGAGTACTTACGGAGAACTTATGGGTAAGGTCATTGGCTTCGACCAAGCCCATGGGTGCCAATTAGGAGCCCCCTTAAAGGACTAACTAAGCGGCCCGCGCCTGGGACCAATTTCTCCCTGTGGAAGGGCCGTGGCTGCACCTGGACTTGTGACGAATCCGAAGCTCCACCCGGCCCCGGCGTCGCGAGATCTCGAAGTTGGAGTTTCGCCTCTGCGATTGACGTGGTCGACCAAAATACCACATTTTACCAGCCACACAGACCATGCGCCCGGCATACGGGGCACCTACCTTTCTTTCCTTTCCTGCGTCAATCGATCTGCGGTATCTGCTTGAAGTGTTCTCTTTTTTCTTGTACATAATGACATTGTTGAATTGAGGCTTCAGGTCATTTTCTCGCTGTCCAACTATCGTTGTGCTACATTGCGATTCTCCATTCCCATGTGAAACTGTCCGGAACAAACATTTTGTATCCTCTTGAACTGGGCATCTCATTTCAACCATCGCCTTGAACGAAGCCAGACTTATCATATCAACCAAGTGCACGGATGTACCTGTCCATGGCTACCTCTGTCACTTGCGCCCATCTCTAGGCCACTTCCCGCCGCGAACTTGAGTCTCGTCGCAGCCTGATTCTCGATCTCAACCCAACCACTATGGCTACCTCCATGAACCCCGTCGACCTTTACCACGATCCGGCCCTAGATTCCCTGATCGCTCAAAATACCGCGCACAATAGACAAAGTGGCTCAAGTCGTCGGAACAGCGGGGGACAGGGCAGACGCCCACTTTCTCAGAACCTGGAGAATCCATTACAGCCTCTTCCTGCTGCGCCCGAAGTGCCTCGTGGACCTCCCATCTCCTATCGAGGCCTTGGCCAGGGTGGTGATCCTGGCCTACAGCGCTCCTTCTCCCAGAGAGCCAAGGGCAGACCCTTCCATAGAGAAGCATTTGCGGACTTAGAGGATGAATACCCTGAGGAAACTGCCAAACCTAAACAGCGTATAGTCTCCGAGCCAGTGCGCCGGGAATCCATACCCAGCGTCTCTCGAAAACCTGCACCACCCGATGGTTTAAGACTAAACACCGCGGACCTCAATGGCTTGAGCGCTGCAGACCCACCGGGAAGAAATACTGAGTCAACTCGCGAACCCTCCTATCACGAGCCAAAATCTGACGAGAAGGCTCGTCGGACGTCTGAGACTTCGCGCCGAGTGGAAGAGCCAGTATCGTCTGTCAGCAGATCGAGTGCTCTCCGGGACGAAGCTCATAGAAGGGATTGGGCACCAGATCGTTCGCCTCTACAAAAACTGGAAGTCACTCTAAATGATATCAGCAAGGAAGAAAAGCGGGCGAGAGTGCAGGAGGCTGAAATGCTACTGCGAGAGCGAGAGCCAAAACCAGCTCGAAAGGCTGTGGGAGCTCCTCGAGAAACTGGTCTGGTGTCCATACCCGCTGCTTCTACCACCCGCTCTGCACCGAAACGGGAGCGAGCAACCGATCAGGAAGTGCCAACTCTGGAAGATGCGGTCTTGGTTCGAAATCTTAGCACCACCCAGCGACAACGTTTGCAGCATAGCACAACTGTGGACAGTCATCGACCTGACGTACGAAGCCTTTCGGGAGAGGGCCATCCAGCTTTTGAGTACACTATCTCCAGCCCACTACAACCGGCGAATACTTCTCAACGCCGCCACTCAGGCAGCAAGTATCGGCGAGTCAGTGAGCCAGCTAAAGATGGTCCGCTCGACTCACCTCGCGTAGTGAGCGAGGAAGTCACGGCCAAGTCGGAACGGGTTCGATCGGGAAAACAGCGTGAAACACAACAGACGGGCGCAAGAGTTGAGCCTTCGGGGGGGCAAGCACGGGCTCGCACAACTGAAACTCAGGTTGCATCTATTCCGGGAAGAGACGAGTTTTCAGAACGACAGAGAAATGCATCTCATAAAGCAGCATTGGAGAAACTCACTGGGGTGTCAGACCCCGTCAAACTCGGGCGAGGTGGCTCACAGAAACTTCAGAAAGCTCCACCAAAAGACGTGGACGAGAGGATTTCTACGGCGGGGAGGACACCAAGCAGAATACCTGTGCCGACCTCAACAACAGCTACCCCAGCTCGCAGACCAGAACAACACAATCAAGTTGCTGCTGATCTAAGAAACGACATATCGCAGGTACAACAGCAACCACAGACACCACCAATAGGCTTTGGACATCAATCTTCACCGCACCCAAGCAGTCCCCAATCACCTCCAGCGAAGCCAGTAGATGTGATACGTCAAAGACAACGAAAGTCCAGTGTGTCCTTCAAAGAGCCGCTCAACAATCGACCTGTCGATGAGTGGAAAGAAGCCGGAACAGCCAGGCTTACAACCATCGACTTCTCTACTGAGCCACTGAACCCAGCGGACAGGGGAAAGGCTTGGTGGGAACAGACAGCGGCTTCATCTGGCCGCAGACGCAGCAGATCAGCGAAAGTGGCAGATCAACCAGCAGGTGACCACATCGACGATAAGAACGCCGAGTTCAAGCCCAATCTCTATCTTCGGTGCGGGCCTTTGCTTCGCTACAAGGGCATGAGAAGACAGAAAAATGAGAATGGACAGGAGCGTGAATTCTGGCGAGGGAGTGTCCTTATTGTGACTCAAAATTCTCATTCTTCTTACGATCCGGCGCCGATCCTACGTCTGTTTTGCAAGCCACAGAAGCTGCTGCCTCCTCCGCCACACCACGTCACTACAGATGAGCTTCAACCTGAGTATGTTGATCCGATTGCTGGCTTGACTAAGCTCTCGAGGACCGGGAGGGCGTTGTATGTTAGACCCGTGGACCATCTGGAAGAGGGAAAGGATTTATCACAGGTCGAAAACGACGACGGCCTCTTCGAAAGCTCTCCTAGCCCGCTGGAGCATAACGGCCCGCAAGGTCTAGTTCCATTCTCTAACAACCGCAACCTCGATACGGACGGAGAGAAAATAGGAAGATATCAAGAAGTGGCCGGGGCTCGACTTTATGCAGATCCAGACCGCGATGTGACCTTTTGGCGATTTAATCTCGAAATAGAACTCGCCAACGAGCAACAACACATTGCTTATCGCATCAATCGTGGTCCTTCGGTTGGTTTCTGGGTGCCTGGTCGCGGTCAGACCATGCACATAATGTTTCACTCTTGCAACGGGTTCAGCCTCTCCGTCAATCCAGACAGCTTCAGCGGACCCGACCCGATGTGGAGGGACGTTCTCAACACGCATCAGTCACATCCATTCCACGTTATGATAGGCGGCGGCGACCAGATATACAATGATCGTGTCATGCTCGAGACCGAACATTTTGGCGAATGGACCAGGATGAGAAACCCAGCTCATAAACATCACGCCCCATTTACACACGAAATGAAGGAAGAACTTGAGAGCTTCTATCTGAACAGATATGCCCTGTGGTTTTCTCAAGGCCTGTTTAGTATGGCTGCTGGCCAGATCCCGATGGTGAATATATGGGACGATCACGACATTATTGACGGATTTGGCTCCTATCCAAATCATTTTATGGAGACGCCAGTGTTCTCCGGACTTGGTAATGTGGCATTTAAATATTACATGCTCTTTCAGCATCAGAGCGTCCCGGAAGAGACCACTGCACATGAACCCAGCTGGGTCTTGGGCCGACAGCCGGGACCGTATATCAAGCAACTCAGCAGAAGTGTGTTTATGCACATGGGGAAGCATGTTGCATTTCTGGGCCTTGACTGCCGCACGGAAAGAAAGCGCAGTGAGGTGTTGAGCTTTGATACCCTGGATTTCGTTTTGGACAGATGCCGCAAAGAACTCATCGAAGGGGAGACAAAGCACCTCATCATCTTAATGGGTGTTCCTGTCGCCTATCCTCGCCTGGTTTGGCTGGAAAATGTCCTCACCAGTCGACTTATGGACCCAGTCAAGGCTTTGGGAAGAGCCGGGATCCTGAAAGGCAGCTTTCTCAACAAGTTCGACGGCGGAGTTGAGATTCTCGATGACCTCGATGATCACTGGACTGCAACCAACCACAAACATGAGCGTAACGATTTAGTCAGAGACCTACAAGACCTTGCAGCAGAAAAGTCCTGTCGCATCACTGTTCTGAGCGGCGATGTGCACCTCGCTGCGATCGGCCAGTTTCATTCGAACCCAAAACTGAAGATTCCAAAGGACAAAGATCACCGATATATGCCAAATGTGATATCCTCGGCCATCGTGAACACCCCACCATCAGACATGCTGGCCGATATCCTGAACAAACGGAACAAAGTACATCACCTAGACCACTACACGGATGAAGACATGATCCCTATGTTCACGCATGATGTGAACGACAAGAGACGGAATAATAAACGATTGTTACCTCGACGCAACTGGTGTTCGATCCAGGAGTATATTCCAGGCTCGACCCCTCCGCCTTCGCCATCCGAGAGTTCAGCAGTCTTCGAAGATGAAGATTTCGAGGAAAGTCCAGAAGCTCGCCCTCGACGATTCTCCTTCACCAAGGCAGATGTAAATCCGCGAGCTCTAATCCGCCGACTTAGCTCGCGAAAAGCGCCTCCTACGTCGTATCGTGACGCAATATATGATCAAGGTCGTTCGGCCTCTCACGATGGGACAACACGATCTGAAGGACCGGCGTTTCCACAAGACCGGAACGCAGGCGGCTCGCGACAAGCCTCAAGCGAATTCCAGGCTCTTCCAGGTAGACGAGCTTCCTCATTTGACCATACGTCTAACGGTGTACCTGTGCGGCCAAGCACATTCAAACGCCGTCCTACCAATTTCTCTGCAAAAGCCGCCAGGAAAGGAAATGTACCAGCAATCGACGCCGAAGGTAATGAAATTGATGTCAATGATCATGTTAACCTTGAAGGCGGTCTCGATATAGTCTTGAATGTTGAAGTCAATCAAAAAGACCCGTCGGGAATTACTGTGCCCTACAGGCTGCTTGTTCCAGCTCTTTGGTATGACGGTAGCTCTGACCGGGAAAAACTTGACGAGGCCAGTGGGATCCAAAGAAAACCCACCCTATTGAACAGATTTGGCATTGGTAGGAGAATGCCAAAAGCGCCCGGAAACCGAGAAGAAGATTGGGGTCAGGAAGAAAGCGATGAGGACTATGCAGAAGATTCATATGCCCCGAGAGCAGGAGCTGCACCTCGCCGAAGATTTAGTCTGTTTGGGAGCCGCCGACAAAGGAGGGAAGACTACCAGAGCGATGACGAGGATGATACCGAAGACCAACCTCAGGTTCAGGCCAATGGAACTGGCCAATCTCAACAATACCGCCCAGAGAACAACACTTTGGGCCAACACCCGGTGTCACAACCCCGGAATGCTGAATATCAGATGGTGCACAACATGACCAGTCCCCCAAACCACGACATGCTATATGACACCGACAATCGGCCACCAGCAAGTCACAGTCTCGAGCCTGGTGTCCATTCCAGCGTCCGACGCTCCTTGACAATATCTGGTCGTGGTATTCAAACTCGTGGGGGCGGAGGGCCGGTGGGAAATACCGGCGGCAACCACTCTGGTCAACACCTGTCTTCCGTTCAAGCGGTGGAAAGAAGCCAACCTCATGTTGCTCCATCGTCAGCGACGTACGTGACAAATCCCCATGGGGCTTCGGATATGCCTCAGCGCCGCCTCAGCAAACAGGAGCGCGTCCTAGGCATTTCGCCCTCTGAGCCGCAACCGTATGGGATTCCACAGAAATTGAGAGGCAATGGCATCATTGGGCGAGATTACAGACAAACATATGACCAAGGAGATGAATTCGAGGCCGTTCCCAGGAAGGGATATTCTGGCATAGAGGCATACAAAGAGCCGAGGCCACGGCGGACGTTCAGTCTAAAAAAGGCACGGAATTGGTTTGATGGGAGATCTCGAGAGGAGGAATATGATTGAGGGTTATTTGGAAACAACCTAGGATGCGCATACTTGGTAGATGAATGTCAAACCTGGATATCCAATCAAGTGAGTGGCTAAGGCACCTGGAGGAGATCTCACAAGGGTCACTGACCATTGCTGGGTTGGTTCATCTGCGAAGGGCGAGCTATCAGTCGATTCTCTTCCCGTTCCATGGTCGGAGTGTTTTGCGAATATTAAAAGCATTCAGCGTTGGAGCCTTGCATCAACATGGTCGAGATTCGCTACGAGATTTAATTCATAATGACATATTATCACCTTCATCCCACAGTCTGCCTGCAGATCTATACTACTCGTTCTCAGGAGGTTTTCCTAGTCCGAAGCCATGTCGTCTTTACCAATCATCCATCACCATGAAATCACACGGTCGCTTTGGTGTCAATGCCCTTGACGCATGCGAACAGGACAGGATCAACCACGCGGCAGGGTCTCGACCTCGATTCTTTGTGTACAGCTGAACGTGCCCCTCGTTCTGTCACACGTCCAGGTGTCAGATGCAACCAATGGCAGGCAGCTTTTTCAGCCAGCCCAGAGATATTTCTTGGTGGTCAGGCATCCATCTTACTGGAGCTGAACTTTAGCCAGCCTGATGGCAGCTTCCGTGCAGTGAAGATGGAGTTGGTCATCGTATATGCGGCCGTCTTTCTTTGTTCAAGGCGTCGAGCCACTGTTCGGCGTGTTTGATGTATAAGAGGCTGACGAACTTCCTTTCCTCGCTGCTGCTGGGTTCAGAGTACTACAGAGTGTTACAGGAACCTTACCCTTCTCTAACAAAGCCATCACTTGGACACAGCGATTCCATATGGGCCGCCCACCTGCAAATTACAAACGCCTCATTGTGGTAGGTTGACTGCTCGAGCAGCGCTGTATCATGGGTCAGTATGGGATGGGCTAACGGCGACTTGCAGCTTTGCGATGGTATATACTGTCTCCTCCCCCTTAAACAATACTCTGCTCCTCGACAAAGGGGCTATTTTACCCCATTATGTTCCCATTCTCTCATGATGATGT